>JAJMLD010000022.1:0-120643 GCA_030569515.1 Barnettozyma vustinii
GCGCTAGTATAACTGGCGGTATGTAGACCGTCGGATGTACCGGACATGCCAATTTGCCTATCTCCAAAACTACAATTCAAATAGAAAAGCGGAAAGCGAGCTTTAAAAAAAAGGAAGGAAGAAAAAGGAAACAAGAGAAAAAAAGGGAGAAAATCGACCATTTTCAATTTTTGTCAACGTAAATTACGGTGCTCTCTGTGCTGCTGTGTGCTCTCTTCAAGCAATTATACGGCAAATTGAGCTTCACGAACACTTCCCGGCTTCCCATTGGGGAGTCAAATAAGCACTTAAACGCCTGGACAGTGGATAGTTCCGCCAACATTCTTCTTTGAGTTTGTAAGGCACCTTGTTGAGCAGCTGGTACATGTCTAACCCAGGCTCAAAATGACCCTGAACCTTTAACTAGAGTTCTGAACCATGATGTCTCACAAATTTATAGATTCAAGTTATGGATGTATTCCACAGGGTGCTATGGCATTATATCGAAGGTTGTAATGAAGAAAGTGGATTAAAGTACCTACACTGTCCACAATTCTGTGGACAGAAACCTAAACGGAGCGTTTGGCCTTTAAAACCTAGGTAACCTCGTCTAGCTAGACCAGACCAGTGAGCTTCTAGAAGTAGGGAATCTCACTATAAATTTCATTGATATGGTACTGCAAACTTAAAACAGTAGCGATTTTGAGGTTTATTCCAACAGACTCACACCCACCTCCAGGAAAACTTCCCATTCACGATCCTTACGAAATGGTAAAACCGTATTAAACGGAACTACACGTAATTAATAGCCTCATTGAAACACCAGAAAACTAACATAAAGCAGCATCAAGTCCAATAGACCAATATTATCATCCACAGTAGGATGAATGTGGAATGAGATCACATAATTTAAGCATAAATAGTAGATGGGGAAAATTACTGATTGGAATGAATACTGGAATGCTTGGAAGAAGTAATTTACAGGAATCAGGAATTAGGATGGAGATTGAAGACGAACAATGAAGATGTAACAGGTAATCCAAGCAGTAAGTCTCAAGATATCAGGACCGGTAGCAGTTCTGGGTAACAAGTTGGTCATGGATAGCCCCAGAACCCACTGCTCATCAGATGAAAGGGATTCGTGGATTGACTATCTTGTGGGAGTTTGATTGAAGCTATTGAATATAAACAGAACTCACTTCAACTTATCGAACAGGCGCTGAGCACAGCTAGACCTGGTCTGTACTGTTACTCAGTATCCAATATCCAGATCGAAAGTGCAATTAGAGAGAATAATTGAGAATGTAATTTTTATGGACAGCAGAATTGGTGACCAAATTTGAAACTTCTAAAGAGATTATTATAATATGGATACCTTCTCACTCAGAAAATAGCGCAAGTGGTTTAGCGGTAAAATTCAAAGTTGCCATCTTTGAGCCCCCGGTTCGACTCCGGGCTTGCGCATATTTCTTGCGGATGTAGTTTAGCGGTAAAATTTATGATTCCCATTCATAGGCCTCCGGTTCGACTCCGGGCTTCCGCATTTTTTTCCTACTTCTTGCACCTAACACCCAACTCATGCGGACTTTAGAAAGTTGATTTCGATCTTAAGATAGTATGAAAGTTCGATCCTACTGGTCCCTGGCGCTTTGAATTTCTGAATTCTATCTAGACCGTAGGGGAAATTGGTTCACTTCATGCATATTTAATAAATTAGCTAATTGCTGCCTTGATACGAGAAGCTCATGATCGCACACTATTGCTCAAATCCTTTTAAGAACCAACTCGGAGCTGCATCCGTTCAATGTGCGACAACGACGTAAAACTGAAGTGAAAACCATCCTAAGATCAAAGAGAATCTACAGTTACTTACGTCTCTAAAAAACACAAATATATATATACAAAAACTCCAAACTGCTCAACACAACTACAAGAAAACACTCCAAAGAGCAACTAAAAACAAACTCAAAGAACAAACAAACTGACAAAGAATTGAACAAACGAAAGGAATTGAAAAGCAAAAAAAAAAAGCGCACCTGCAACCTGAGAACACTTAACTATCTGATGTTGTAAGGACTATCTGCTGATAGAGAAGCTGCAGGTATACTTGAATTGGCACTGCCACCCTGTGCTCTTTTGTATGCTGGCTTGTAACTACCGGAGGGCATTGGGTTAGCTTTCTTAGCAAAGGTCGTTTTTTGGAAAGCTGGTCCAGATACTGCAAAATCTGGGTTTGCTGATAACAAAGCTGCAGATGTATCTCTAGTCGGTCTGCTCTGCTGAGGTGGGGCAAATCCTTGTTGGTAACCTCCTTGTGGGTATCCTCCCTGTGGGGCCGATGGTGATCCCATATAGTCAGCATAACCAGATTGATTAGATTGACCAGTCAATTGGCCAGAGACAGGAGCACCTGATGGGTAGTATCCACTTTGAGGCTGGTACATCTGACCATGGACTGGTGGTGGTACATCCTGTTGAGCTGGAAACAATGAAGGCCCCTGTTGGTTCAAGCCACGATAGTAGCGCGGATTGGCTGCTCTTTGGGACACGGAAGTGAAATCTGATTGAGCATCATCGTTATCATAAAAATCACCAGAAGAGAAGTTTGACTCATCATGGTTGGAAGATCCTAGAACTCCTTTGGATCCTGGTTGGGTCTGTCCAGTAGTTTGAGTGTTCGAACTGGAAGTATTGTTAAACTGTGGATGTGGAGCTGGGTTGGACTTGTACTGGGCTGATGAATAATTGGATGGGTAAGGAGTGGTTCCAAATTCTGGTTTAGCTGATTGAGGTTGGAAAACAGGAGCTTCTGAACGAACGGCACCACCCTTGTTGTAGTTCTGTGAGGATACTAAATTTGGTGTACCTTCACTATATGCTGAATTCTTAGTAGAGTCATTTGCAGATACAATGTTCAAATTGTACCCCTTGTAGCCATTGTAAGGGGCAGTGTTATTATCAGTGTTCAGTGGCATTGAGTAGTCTCTGACAGAAACCTTCTCCAATTGGTCATGGGATGATGCAGAGTCATCCGTTATAACCTTTAGGGTTGAATTCGGGGCAAACTTCTCAAATGTTGAGACCGATTGTTGTAAACTTGGTGGTATGTCATTCAGCTTGAAAGATGGTGCCTTTTGGAAGTTCATTCCATCAGTCAAATCAGTCAGGTTTGTTTCCTCCATTTCATCATCATCGTATTCATCGTTACCATTAACCGATCTTGGTGTTGTTCTTAGTGCAAAGAAGGCCAATGGGACAGACACAAGATTGAACACAGCGGCTGGAATCATCAACCAAGCTGGCCATTGGACGTGAGGATAGAACAACAAGAAAGTGACAATCACAGAAAATGCTGCACCAATGAATGCCAGAAGAGCAACAATAAAAGTGACAATGTAGAAGGCTGTTGATCTTCCAAATGTCTTAAAGTGGCTGAACAAGTTAAATAACAGTGACAACAACGTCAAAAATGCAGCGATTGGGATCACAATCATCATTTTAGCTAATGTATCTCTCGCGTTGTCATCCATCTTCCAGTCAGTCAACCTGGTTAATGAACTGACCTTGTAATATGGTGAGCCAGTCACACAGTTCGAGGTCTCTGTTGAACAGTAACCAAGGGCACCGTAGATCAAGTTTTCAGCCTTGGCTAAACCAAAGGATTTAACAGCTGGAGGGGTGATAGTAGCGATGACCAAAAACGCTAGTGATGCCAGACTCAGCACAACAACTGCAGTAGAGCAACCAAATAGAAGACCCATAGCAAGTGAATCAAGAAGTAAGCACTGGAGTGGGTAATAGGGGTGTCAAAACAAAGCGGCTTGATATCGAAGCCGTACAAACTGCGGAAAGTAGCTGGGTTGTCACAATAGGTAAATATATTTTCAACAAGCCAGGGAATGGACCAAAAATCGTTGACAAGAGGACTCAAACGTCAAAAATCTTGCCAATAACTGTCCAATCAGTAATAGAGATAACAGAGATCTGATCTCAAATAAAACACACCACAAACACGCGTGAAAAGGGCAGCCAGCTAGCAAAAGAAAGCGGTGAGTGCAGTAAGGATAAAAAACTAAGCGGATGGAGCGTCCAGTGAGCAGAATTTCACAGTTCCTATATCCTACAACGGTGGCTTCTCCTGATTTTAACACAGTTTTTTGTTTTGTGCTTTTTTCGATTGGCAGGGCCTTCAGGTTTTTGTGAAAATTACGCGATACTTACATAATCTTATCTATGGGATATGGTAAGTGCCACACAAAGACGTGGCTGTAACAATCAGGGGTTCTATTTTTATCTGCGACACACTATAGGGGCCCATTACCCTGAAACCACTGGTCAGGCACCATCAAAATGTAACGATCCATAGCCTCACGGAAACGGTTCTTGTACTGTCTTGGAGTGACAACTGTAGGTTCCTTAGTTCCTCCACCGACAAAGCCCTTTTCCTTGACCCAGCTCTCAAGCTTCTTATCCCAAGTGAAGGTTCTGATGCAATCAATAATTCCAACTGTCAAAAGCTTATTGTCGTCGTCAATGCCGATAACCAAGGAATAATCCATCACATTCATCTTGGCAAGGAACAATGTGTCATTCCACAGCGAAGCCTTGAGTAACTTCTTATCATACTCCCTGACAAATAGTGGGCTCTCATAGATGTACTCCACCATATTCTCATCCAATAGAACCTCATTCTCCTTCCCTGTCTTTACGACATGTCTGTTTCTCATGGAACCTTTCAAGTCGAAAATTCTGAGGTTCTTATGGTCATAGAAGAGATTCTCCATGATTAGGATATCCATTTTAAAGTTTCTTCCATCAATTGGGTTCTTGATATGAATTTGGTAAAATCCAAAAATCTTGGCTATGACAGTTGGCAAGTCGTGGAACAAAGCTTGCGCCATGTACTCAAAGTAACTTGGAGCAAACTTTACGAAAGAATCAAGTTCAGCATTAGACAGCTCCTTGATGACATATCTATCGTCCAATGTTTTTAAGAATGCCGATCCGCTCTTACCACCTGCTGAATCCCACTTCACGCATCTTGATAAACTCTGAATAAAATTGTCATCAATACGGCATTGTCTTCTGAATGCATCAAACTGTTCAGCAAAAAAGATCTTGCACGAAAGAATTGTACTCCCTTCGTTAAACTGATACTTAAGGTGAACAGCTGTTTTCTTCAACATAATAGATTCAAGATCATGGGACTTGTCATCCCTGATAACATCAATCCTTTTCACATAGTCAGAAGAGCTCAAACAGAATGAGACCAGTGAACTAGGTTCATCCTCACGAACAATAACGTCAGAGTCAACAAATATATGATCAGATGATCCCAAAGGGTACTCTAATGGCTTCCAAAGAGTAGCTGATCTATCGGCCCAGAAGTTGGATAGAATCTTGATCAGTGAGATCTTTTCTGTCTGTTGAATATCTGTTTCTTTTGCGGTTGCGGTGTCTGAAAGTTTCAAAGATGACTTCGCCTTCTCATCGTTGATACTTTCTTGTGTATCCGATTCATTGCCAATCACATCCTCATTAACAGCATCTTTTACATCCTTGTAAATTTCGACAATTGGCTTAGACGATGAAACTGGAGCTGCCTTGTATCTGTTCTGGATCAGCTTTCTTCTCTCCTTCTCACGTTGCAGTTCAAATTCCTTAGATAGATTTTCGAAATGAATTTGATCAAAGAAGTTTGTCAGTTTCATGACTTTACTATCTTCTCTTGTACCACCCGGTCTTGGTGTGACCAGTGGTGAAGGCATTCCAGCAAAACTTCTCTGGCGACCCTCCTTCAGCTTTTGCTCCAGGTATTTGGCACTAATACCAAATTGTGATCTTGATGGCTTGAGAATATTCAGGTTATTTGCCAACGTTGTTTGCCCTGAGTAGGAACCAGGTTTACTCAATACTGGGGATTTGCTGGCAATAGCGCCTTCTGACGAGTCCTGGTAGGATAAAATATGGTCATTCGAAACCGACCTGGAAGGTATTTCTCCTTTAGAACCTATTAGAGCTCTTTCAGAACCTATTAGAGCTCTTTCGTAACGGTTCACTTCTTCCAAGACTTTGCTTCGTGGACTATTCTTGAAGTCAGAAAATGCAGAGCTGTTAGAGACTTTTCTGAAACCAGGGCTGTCAGGAGACTCTTCGACGTCAGTGATTGGTGGAGTGGTATCAGCATCAAAAATCTCGACCTGCGCCTCAGGATCATCAGGGTCTATCTCAGCGGGCTTCTGAAGTTTTGGAGGTACAGTTTCAGATTTTGGCCTGTCAATATCATCCATAACAATTTCATCGGTATCCCCCTTTTGTTCATCTGGTTCTCTCAGTTTAACTGCAACCACTTCTTTTTCGTCATCAACCACAGCTTCATCGTTACTCTGTTTTTCATCGTCCATGAAGACTCTTTTCAAATGATCAGTTGTAATTCTGGCAATATCCTTCTCGGATGGGAGGAAGTCTTTTTCAAAGACAACAAATTCTGAATCCCACTCAACACTCAAGTCTTGCACAACGCGTAGGACAGAGTTCATAGCCAAGTGATTGGATGCATCTGTGGAAGTGTACATATCCTCAATCATCTTTGTTACAGTTCCTTGCTCTTCGTTGACTTTCTCCTTCAACTCCTTGATACGCCTCTGTCCTGCTTCCATTTGATCACTTGAGAAAGAATCAACTTTGACACGGTTCAATCTTTCCAACACAGAGTTGAAGAATCTCTGTGATTTCTCAATAACCAACTGATGGTTCTCCAGCTTCAGTCTGATACTTGTGTGGGGCTTCCAGGCCAGCTGGATTCTAGGAATTATCAATGACAGGATATCAACCTTGGAATACTCCATCCTCACTGTTAGGTCATTCAAACTGAAATACTTGATGTGGTCTTTGGAAAAATCATGAATGCAATGTCCCAGATTTGTGGAGGAGTTCTTTGCACTCCAAAAGCAGAGTTCCAGAAACTTACCAAAGGAGTACTTGTAAGTGGTGTCACTCATAGGCAAGAAAGGAGTCGAGTAACCACAAACTTTGCAGGAGCTCCATGTCAATATTACATTCTGCAATGTCGGTGTTCTTGATTGAAATCTCTCAACAATGACATCAACTTTCGCTGCTCCATGAACATAACTTCTGTAGTGATCGGAGATAGATTCACCACAACCTTCAGAACAGACACTGTGTGCTGAGGAAATCAGATGTTCAACATACTGCCCCAGTGTCATATCATTATCCCAGTAGTAGTCAATTTGGAGAGGATGTGGTCCAATACAGGGAGTGGCATTTTTGATCGATACCATTGAGTACAAGAAGGCAATTCTCTGGTGAGACCCAGGGTCCAGCATGTTTGGTGCAGATAGAGTAATCAGGTTCCATTGTCTCAGTCTGATATTGAATGCATCTTGGAGCAACTGGATCCTGCGCTCATAAAGAGACTTGAGGATAGCCTGGTATTCTGATTTGGTCACAGTGATCTTTGCTGTATCAAGCTTCAGCTCTGCCAAGACATCCTCAGAAATCTCAAGTTCTTGAATGTCAATATCCTTGCAGACTCTGTCATATTCGGAAATAGACTTATTCAGATTCTCTTCAATGTCCCTGGCTCTCATCAATAATACTGGTGGATCAAATTGTACAGTTGGTGAACTTGACAAAATCTTCTTGTAGAAAACCTTGAGGAAGTCATCTCCAAGCCTGTCTTGCCCATCAGAATGATGCTCTTGTTGTCTCTGAGCTTGATAGACATCCTGGGACAGATACATGAAGTTGTCCCTGTAGAATGCAGACTCCAGTTTCAGATTGCAGATGACATAGACCATAAACTCTACGGCCTCCTTCACATTTCTGAGCATCTCTGGGCTTCCCCCCCTGATAACCATAGTGGAGCCCAATCTCTCATCACAACCACTCATAATCATAACACTCTTTGCCACAGACCCGAATGCATAGGTCTTGACATCTAGTGAACTGCAAACTCCCAACCTCAGACTGCCTGCAAGCTTGTCGACAGACACCACAATATCAGCATTAGTCAATCTTGAAATCTTCTCAATGACTTGTGGCTTCATGTTACTGGCCACTGCAATGCCTGCTTCATCAAGTAGTTTCAACGCAAGGCCAGATACTGAAGAACCAACAAACACAACATCAGGACCCAGAGCAACGATTCTAGCCACAAGTTTGTGAATGTACTCTTCTTCCTGAGCCAAAACAGGCTCCAGGCTCATATAATGGCCACCAGAGCGAACATACTCCAATGGAAACATGATAAGAGCAATGCGAGGATTCTGTAGACGGAGGGGCATGGATTTCAAGGACCAAGTCTTGGAGAACACAATCCCATCTATTATTTGTGTGTCAGCCTTCTTTCCACCAAAGATGCGTTTCAGCTTGACATATTGTCTGATATCCATGTTTTCACCGCCCTTCACATTGTACTCTACTTTTTCGACCTCTTGCAACAGGGGAACAAGAATCTCTTCCCATTCTGAAAGATCAATCACTTGCTCATCCTCCAGAGACTGATGCAGCAGGTTTTTGAAATGCTCACTGCAAACCTCATTCAACTCTGAAACATACTTCTTGTGACTAGCGCTTCCTATTGTGGCTTCACTTCGTTCCAGGTCAAGGCCGGTCCCAGTAGCGGTCCCTGTGTCTGTTAAGCCCACACCAGTGCGGTCATCAAATGTGATAGGAGAACTCAGATTAGGAGAGCTTTGATTCTGAACGTTCCAGTCACTAAGCCTGAAACTTGATTGTGGCTGACTTTTGGATATCGATCTGGACTTCTTCCTGTTCTTAATCCTAAGCAAACTGGCTTGGGCTCTATCCAAACTCCTTGTATTGGCTCTATTGGTTCGGTTTGCAGGTGTATGTGCGGAATTGAGGGTTCCATGAGAGCGATCAAGATGTAGAGCCGCATATAGAGACATGGATCCTTCATCTTCCTCATCGTCAGAAATGGTGTTCTGCGAGACAGGGGAGGGTTGGATATGAGTCTGGAGATTTGTAGCAGAGGTATCATTGAAGTTAAAAGTTGATGCAGTGGTATGGGTATTGATATAATCTAGGAAAGAGGATTCGTTATGGGAAGTAGATGCTCTCATCCCTCTGCCTCCATTATTATCCCTTTTGTTTCTGAACTTTGAGGTGTGAATAGATGAGATCCTAGAGTTAAAGGATCTGGGGAGAGGGATCTCAACGGATTCACCATTTCTGGTGGCCGGAATAGCCATGCGTGGAGGAGGTGTTGGAGCAGCAAAACCAACCCTCTCGCTCAATTCTCGCCTCTGCTCATCTGGAGTAGACGGGTTTTCGGGTACTTCATGAATCGTCTGGCTCTCGACAAAACTATCCTCCAGGACAGACTCCTCATCACTTGAATCATTGTAGTCCTTGGCAATGTCCGTACACGTCTTGCAAACTCTAATCCTCCCTCTATGCCCAAATCTTTCACCAGAAATCAGACTAGTACAAGTTGAACAGAAGATTTGCCCACAGATACGGCAATGATGTTTTCTTCTGAAAGTTGTAAATGGTCTAGAACAGATGAAGCATTCTGCACTTGTTTCGTCTTTCATCCAGTACTCCTTGGAAAGCAAACCTGCGGTGGATTTTATTCTGTCTTTCTTGTTATTGTTCAAAAACCCTGTCAGGAAGTTCTTTGAAAAGGAAGTGGCAAGTGAGGATGCAGACGCCATTGACGCGTTGTCGTCATCGAATCTAAAATGAGAGTATGAAGGTTTTGAAGCTGAATGTCTATGAAAGCTCCTTCCATACACAGATGGAGGTCTTGATGAGTTGTGCACGTTGACGAGGCTGGGACCATGCGATGGGAGAGGAATTGGGACAGGAATAGATCCGATGGCATTGTTGGACTGAACTGATGAGTCAAAGGATGAGAGCCGCAGTGCAGTGGCAGAAGTCTGGACTGTGTTGGTAGTCACAGCTGGTGGTGCCTCTATTGGTTGTTGTTGCTGTAGAGAGAGCCTCCCATCATCAATGGAGACAACTTGTGCAGTTGTGGATCGCGAAGAGACCGACTGCAGGTCACCTGACTGCTCTCTTGGGAGCAGAGGTTTCTCCAGAGGTGGCAGTTCTTGCTCCATCCTACACAGAACAGCGTTGTTTGTGCACAGTTGGCTCGACTTTTGGTTTAAAAGGTAAACAAACAAGTCGTCTATAGACTGATCGCGAAAAATCATGTAACAAATTAAGCCAACGAATTTAGCAATTAGATTTCGAGGCCTAAAGGGATATTCAAGATTATGATCTAGATTCTAGAAGTCGGGACTCGGGACACTTCTTGCTTCGTCATATATGTAGTTGCTCTGAAGTACAAAAACTGTTGCTGGCCATAAAACAACTGAGCCACTTAGCTCAGTACAGTGATGTCTCTGGGTACAGTCCATTATCCACAGTCCAAACAAGATAAACTACAAGTTCAAGCTCAAAGAGCTCACTGCATTAATGTCTTATGCTGGTAATCATGTAGAATTGAGCCAGTCTCAACACCACTATTGTCATAAATGTGGAATAAATCATGACTGGAGATAAAATTAATATCTTTATACAACTCATAACGACAATTTAAACACACTTCTTTGCCGTGACTTATGTATTTTGGGGGAAGTGAAAATATTAATTATGCCTAGGGTTGTAGCCCATGCACCTATGGTTTGGCTAATCATTCCTCAGTGCCGCAAAGACTTGATAAATCATTGCTTTGTTGCCGAACTTTTGGGTTGTTATAGAGCTTTACATTGATATTGTTAGGGCCCACTTTGGTGGATGGTGAGTGATTTAATGCAGCTCCATAAGTACAAAGCTGAGTTTAATAATCACTGTGCACTAAAAATTCATCGAAGGCAACTTGGCCGAGTGGTTAAGGCGAAAGATTAGAAATCTTTTGGGTTTACCCGCGCAGGTTCGAATCCTGCAGTTGTCGCCATTTTTTTTCCAATTAAGCTTGGCACAGTGGTAACAATACGTACGTCAGCTTTTGTTCTGCATCGGTCACCAAAAGCATAGCTACCTCTTTTCATATGAGTCAGAAGTTGAGCGTATAATAAAAATTTCAAAGAAAAATTAATTCTATCTCTTTTCCTTCACAAAGTGATGCAATGACACGTACCCAACAACGAAGAAGATAATGCACCAGGCAACCAAACTCATGATATCGCTGAACAATCCTCCAACATTGAACCCAAATGTACTTAATATTGTAGCTCCTGGGATCTCAATACTCAGTCCATACTTCTTTTCTCTCAATGTCAGACTCTTAACTTCGTTAACAGCCAGTGCCTCATAGCCATAGTGGAACATACTCAAGTACTGCAAGAAGTCAAATCTCGTCGAATCTGTGTTGATGAACAAACCAGAGAATAAAAGGGAGAAAAGCAAAGTCAAGACGCCAATCATGGTAGCATTACTAGAGTCCTTAACCAGGATTCCAATGATTAAGATCTCCACAGACACAGTCAAGTTGAACAGGACTAAGATGATCAAACACTTGAAGAAGGCATTATCCTCGGTATTAAGACCAATCAATGGATATGCGATACTAGTTAGCAAGACAGGGGGCAACAGTCTTAAAGGCAAGACATCACATATGATTTTGGAGATGTAGTAACTCAGTGGGTGATAATAGTTGTTGGAACGCTCCTTCAGAAAGATGATTCTTTCGATGGAAAAAGAGTGCAATCCAGTCAGTGTAGAAAATCCAAAGAACGACAAAAAGAAGAAGAACAAACCCAATCTATTTTGGAACCCAGAAATGTCATTATCAACCTTGTAGTAAAGGACGCCACAGAATAGCCCCATGAATATAGATAGGATGTATGAGCCCAGAAGCAGCTTTGGGTTTCTGTAGACATTCTTGAAAGTACGCGATGACAAAATCAACAGCTGAGAGCCAAAGCTTGCCTTTTGGTAGTTCCCCTTGAATTCAATCTCCTCTGCATTGACCTTCGATTGTTCGATTTCATTTTTCAGGATATCAAGGCTCTGAGACTCTTTGAAGATCTCGTATATCTTGTGGGTCTTAACAGATGCACCATCATTATCCTTGCCTTGGAATCCATCTCTGTGAACAGCGTAATGTTCCCATTCACGTTGCAAATCAGACGTGCTGCTGGAAGATCTTGGTCTGTGTATATCAGAGTCTTCGTCATCCACATTGATGTTCTCTTCATCAGTACCGGACACCACAGCGCGTTTTGCTCTGCGTTCTTCAAAAGTAATGTCAATGAGATAGTCAGCAATGTTGTAACCCTTCGGACATTTGAAGCCATTGTTGTAAAAAAAGTCATTACACTGAATCATTTCACCAGAATAGATCAACTCACCATTAGCTAAAAGCACCAGTTTGTCAAACAGGGAAACAATGTTTGAGCGAGGTTGATGGATAGTGAAGATCAGTGTTCTCTCGTAGTTCTTGGAGAGTCTAACGAGACATTCAATGACATTGTTGGCGTTATTTGCATCCAGTCCAGATGTTGGCTCATCTAGGAATAATATAGATGGAGAGGTGACCAACTCACATGCGATGGAAACTCTTCTCTTTTCACCGCCAGAGATGCCTCTATCAAAGTCTGATCCAATCAATCTATCCTTAATGTGCAATATTCTCAACTCCTTCAACACTTCATAGACCTTAAGCTCTTTGACTCTGAATGACATTGTCCGAGGGAGTCTCAGCAAAGCACTGTTTAAAACAGTTTCATAGACAGTCAATGTAGGAAGCAGGTAATCCTCTTGATCAACAAACCCTGTTATCTTCTTAAGATCGTGCTTCGTAACCGTCACACCGTTGACACGGATATCACCAGTGATGGTGCCATTTTTGTTCTTCTGGGCTAGAATATCCAAGAGTGTCGTCTTACCAGCACCAGAGCCACCCATAATAGCAAGGATTTCACGAGGTTTGACGATACCAGAGACATTGTTCAAGATTCGACGACCATTGACAGAGTAAGAGACATTTTCAAAGGAAATGGAAGCTGGTTTGTAGTTCAATAGGTCAGCATCATCATCATTCTGATCCAAATCATCCAGTGATATGGAAGCAGTGTTGAACAATGGTGACTTTTGAATGAAGTAAGCAGAGGCACCAATAGATCCCGCAGCAGCGATTATCACCAGTGCAGAGGCCAAAACTGTCTGTAGAGAGAATCCAGGAGCATGTGGCGTATCATAGCCAGGAATCTCAGAGTAGTGCAGACACTCACCAGACTCACAATGCAAAAAGATATTCTTGTCACCAAAAACAGACTGAATCAAATCGTTCATGCTTGGTTCGCTAAACTTGCAGTCCTTCTTGGAAACATCACATGAGAAGTCAGCAGGTCCCTTGATTGTCTCAGTTAAGAAGTCAGAAATGTCAATGGATCCAGACTCACCGCACAGCATTCTTCCAGGAACACATTTGCAGCTGGCGTCCTTGCACTTGTAGTGGGTTGAATTTGAATTGAGATCATACTCAAATTCACAGCTGCTCAAATCACAGTAGAAACTTTCCAACTCTGCAATCCAGAATTGGAAATTGCAAGCACCTTCATCCTTAACGCAACTGAAGGTTGCCTGCGGTTTCCTACCATCCAGAATTTCAACAATCTTCTTGTTCGTCACATCACACATTTGATGCAGTTTTTTTACAAGCATTCCTGTCTTGTAGCACGTCCCCTCCAAACCTTCAGGCATAAACTGAGTACAGACATCATCAGTCTGACAAAGGTTACAATTGATACCACCCCATCCATCTTCACAGTCACAGCTCTCGTCCTTTCTAATCGGTCTGTTATTGTTGTCTTTCCTCAAACCTCCACACAATGGCTCTGCACAGTCTTGGCCACCAAACCCATCGATACATTCACACTGACCGTTGTACTCATTACAACGGGAGAACTGCTTACACTCAAAAGCAGGCAGCATACAGTTGAAACATGGAGGACACTTGTCATCTTCGAGTGCTGAAGAGTCATATAGTCCCATGGACCCAAGATTGAGTGATTCTTGATCCGAAAAGACCTCCGATTGCGCCTCTGTTAGTGCCAAAAGACCAGTGACAAGTATGGGCAATATCGTCAATTTCATTGGCTCAGAGAAGAATTTTTAGAATATTCTTGACGTAATAATCGGATTGGATGTTGTGTGAGGTGCTATGAGTGCCTTCTATAGTTCTAAGTGGAGTTTTCGATGGTGTTTTGGGTGTCTTTTTTGCTACTCGTTTTCAAACCAGGATTTGAAACGGAGAAGGGTTTCTGTTGGTGTCTGGGTGCGGAGATCCAACTGATAAGCAGACTTTGCGAAAAACTACTTTGGCCGGTGTTACTCGGGGATAAGATCCATCTGAATAAATAATAATCGGAGAAGATTTCAGTGTAGGAACTCAATCCATTGAAGTCATATCTGTATCATGATAGCTCTAAACTCTAGTTTCTAGTTGGTGAGTTCCAGATACTCAGCCACAAAGACCCTTAACAACGTGTTCCATCTGTTCACAGCCTCTTGGTCAACAAATCTGAAATCATCCGTGTCCTTGTGCCATTGATCTGGGAAGCTATTAGGAATCAAATGCAGAATAGGTACTCCTGAACGAAGGAAGGGGATATGGTCATCTTCAATGACTCCCCAGTATTCTCTTTGAAAACCTTCGCTTTTAGACAGGTATTTGTCCCTTAGTTCAAATCCAGATATTTGTGCCAGTCTGGTCTCCAAAGTAGAAAGCATAGAATACTGCTCATGAGTTTTATAGAAGTAACTGGGACAATAGTTCACACCGTTGCCTTCAGCACCTAGTAAATCCAACAGAACAAACAGATCGATATCATTCAACATTTTCTTCTTTTTCCACTCAGAGTGCAAGTGGCGCGCACCATAAATTGAATCATCAGCACTCCAACGAACCAAAGCCTCCTCACCATCAAAGAAGACTATTTTCAATCCGACATCTAACTCGTACTCTTCTTCACTTGAGAAAGCAGTATCAAGTAGTGGATTCAAAGCCTCAGCCACGTCTAACAGAATAGCACATGATACTGCACTATCTATAGCACCAATAAATCCGGGTATCGTGGTTAGAGTGTCATAATGAGCAGCTAGAACGAGGAACTTGGACGCATCTGGTGGCGATTTCGACAAGATCAGATTGGTGAAGTTTAAACCCTTCTCTTCAAAGCGGTCCATCTCAATCACCCAGGGGGTCTCGCTTTTAGAATTTAGATAGTCGAAGTGGTTGATGATATATTTCTGTATGACAATGGACTCTGGGGAAGACGGTGCTCGGGTGGTGTTGAAGTGTGTGATATGTGATGGTGGAGAGTTGTCCATCCGAAGCCTGTGGGTGTCTACACCTGCTAGATCTGAAAGATCTGAGTATGAGAGACCAGTGTATGCATTACATACTCGAATGAGCAGGTATAGCAGATTCAATAGCAGCATTGGCACAGAGGTAATGGTTGCTGTGTCGGTTGGATCTGGGTGTCTATTTTGGTGTGTTCGCTTTCTGCTGGTCGGGCAGGCAGGGTAACGTTTTGAAGTTGTTCTTTCGTGTCAGTGTTTGTTTGCTGAAAACAAGATCTGAGTACGCTACTAACCTGCACTACGCTGCGTTCTAAGTTCTGAGACATCGAGACTTAATTGATCGTGGTGTGCACTAATACTAATAGAAATGGTCACTCGACTGTGTTGTGGTTGAAGATCCCTGGAAACTGCATGAGACACATGAATTTGGTAGACGAGACAAATACGAGCAAATTTAGGCCCATGCCTTTGAGCCTCTGACACTTATGCAGGTTGAGTTAAAATGTCCACAGTACAATCAGGAACTAAAGTAATAAACGAGCAGCTTTTTTGTCCAAGATCTGACTTTTTTGTGGGTTAGGCGACTCCATTGCCAAATCGGGAATCCTACATGGCTCCTTTAGGATTTTATTGACTCATGGGGGTTCAAGGGGGTCCGTTTCCTCCAATAGAACAACTACAGTTGGTGCCCAGCACTTAGTAGAACTCCTGGAACCCTTTGAGCATCATACAAATAGGTGCACAAATCTTTTTTTTTTTACTTTCAGGGAAGATAATTTAGTTCTCCAAAACCAGTTGAAAACATGAAGCTTCTGCGTAAGTTCTCGGTATTTTTGGTGTCTATTTTGGCACTTGTTCTGGCTGACTCTGAGCCCTTTTCAATTACTCTGGAGGCCCCTGGAACTCCCGTTGATTGTTATTTTGTGTATGCCGGTGACGATGGGAGGTTTTTAATCAATTCTGGTGGAACTTCTGATGAAGCTATAATTCTGACAAACTCTTCTTTATCCATTAATGGTAATGCTGTTGGTGTTGGAAGAAACTACTTATCATTGTATCCCCAATCCGCTCTATGGATTATTGCCGATCCTTTCACTATTACTGATGGGTATTTGCAGTTGTACGATGGTGACTTCCGTGCTGTTCCAGATGGAAACAACGATGGAGGCTATGTTCTGGGATCAAAGAATGCTGCTGCTGGCCGTTTTGACTCATATGATGTTAAAATCAAGGCTGTTAAGGCAGATGGAACTGTGATTAATTACTTCCCAGAGGAGATAGTTTCCTCTTCTTCAGTTTCTGTTGACTCCGAGTCTTCCTCTTCCTCTTCCTCTTCCTTTGTCGAGTCTTCTTCTTCCTCTGCCTTTGTCGAGTCTTCTGACATTCTTGTTCCATCCTCCTCTGAACCGGTGGAATCATCTGTTTCTGCGACCTCCTCTTCAGTCAGTGAATCTTCAACTACTCCTATCGAGCCATCTTTCGGCGGTGAAGTTAACAGTGACGGTGTGCCTCAATGGACCTTGACGATCCCAGGCGCTCTAGGCCCATGGAACGAACTCAGATTCGATGCAAACAGGACTGGTCTGTTCAGGTACACTGATGCTGTTTTGCTCGTTAACGGTAGTCCATTCTCTGAAGCCATCATCTTTGTGACAGACTCCAGTGTCTCTGTTTCTATGGATGTTGCTGTTACGATCACTGACATTGTTTTGATTAAGCTTGAAGGTAGTTTTACTGGGGCTGGGGATGTGACTGCTAGAGGGCTGTTGTCTATAACTACGGATAAGAGACTTGCAAAGCGTGACACCAAAACCTGGCAATTCGAGGAAACTCTTTCTTCTCCTGTGTCTTCATCCGGCTCTGTTTCCGTCTCTACCTCTGGATCTGAGTCTTCATCAGTTTCTTCTGCACTATCTTCTTCCGTTTCAGCCCCTGGTTCAACTGGTGCCTCTACTATCGGTTCCACGGCTTCCATCTCAACTGTCATACAAAGCTCTACTGCCACCACTCTTGTCACCATCACCTCCTGTGAAGAAGACATCTGCCACAATACCGCTGTTACCACTGGACTGACTATCATTGCTGCCACTGTCAATGGTGAAGTCACTCAGTACACCACTTACTGCCCTATCAGTAGCACTGAAACCAAGACTGCCCACCTGGAAAAGACCATTGTGATCACCACCATCACATCATGTGATGAGAATAAATGTGTTGAGGAGACGATCACCTCTGTTAAACCAACTGCCACTCAGACCACCAACGAGACATCTACCAAGACCGAGAATGTGACTTCAACAAAGACCAACGAGACATCTACTCGTTCCACTCTTGTTCCAACCACTAAGGCAGAAACAACTTCTTCAACCACTGCTGGTAGTACCTATTACACTGTTAACTCAACACTGACTGGAGCTGCAAACATGCTAAACCTCACTGGCTCTAGCTTGGCTGTCATTGTCCTTCTATTGATCTGAAGATTTTCGCTCTATTCTTTGACGAGGTGCCGACTTTGGATGCGTACATATTGTGCACCCTTCGCGGTTTGGTGTTTGTGTATCTCTATAGAATATTATATTTTTGTTTGATGCAGCGAGTTGACTCAAGAAATTATGCCTGAAACTTCAGGGTCTAGTTTGGACGGGTATGAAAGTTCAACTTGGATGGACTCTTCCTGAGAACTTGTAACATGTGCAATAAAATTTGGTAAGGGCACTCTCCAAGTTTGTTTTAACTCATGAGGTGTGCACTTCTTTGTAACCATTCTCACAGAGTTTCACTTGGAATATCTACAAAGTCACAGGAGATACATATGAAAAAGACAGTGAGGGCGTAGGTCTGAGGCCTTTTGAATTTTTTGACCTCAGCCCTCAGAATAACTCAAGTGGAAGATCTCTCAATACTATGAGCAAATTAAAGGAACAGAGTTTTTAAAAAGAACCTTCGCTGATTACACATTACACATACTATCTCACGTTACTGATATCGAGCTGGTAAGAGTGACACCTGAAATGCTTGCAATCTTCACTTTGTGTCTAGTGCAAATTCTGTCCCTCGTGACAGCCCTATCAGACCTCTTCTACCTCATGGTTGATTCAGAAAGCCCTACACTTTCCCAGGCAAGCCTCTATATCTCCTACGATGAACACAGACTTTACATTTCAAATGTCACATTACAAGAAGAGCCACATGGGCTCATTCTCCGCAATGGTACACTGCTACTTGACTCAGAAGAGGATGAATTAATGGGGATCGCCATTGGGAAGAACTACCTCTACCCCTCCAATGACCTTTCCAAGCTCGCAGCTCCCTTCACAATCGAGGAGGGGTACTTGAAACTTTATGGTCATGAATTCCATGCTGTTCCATCCGGCCAAGATGGTATTTATGTCATTGGTTCAATAAATGCCGCTGCTGGGAGGCCAGGAGTGATTCAGTTCAGAATCAGAGCTAGGGTGGGTGAAAAACAGGCTGGTGTAAAAAACTATGAGCAGGCAATTGGAGTTGCTGGAGATTATGACTCACCTGAATATAATGGGACTTCTAGAACCATCAGTGTGCAAACAACACGGTTCATGCATCATCATAATGCCAAGGGCAGCAATACAAGTGCTATGGGGATCGCAGATGTCCTGTTCTTGCTATTGAATAATGTGCTTTGATAAAAGTTCACTTAAGGAAATTACTTCAATTTAGTCATGTCGTAGTGTCAGCTGCACTTTTGAGTGAGTGTGAAATAGGGGAGAGCGAGACCTTGTAAAGCTCTACCTCTGCAGTACAGTTTAAGATATAATTTTTAATAATGATAAAACATGAGGTGTAAAAACCATTGATCACTGGTTAAAATAATAACTCAGTGGATTAGATCAAGAAGGCAAGCACAGCAAACAAGGAAACGCCACCAGTTGCGACTTTTAGAGCACCGTTAGAACTTTGAGTCTCGAAACTGTGAGTGAGAGCAGAACTAGAAGAGGCGGTGCTCAAAGTGAAGTTACTTGCAGAAGCAGAGGAAGTAGGTTTCCAAGAGGTAGTAGGAGCAGAAGTAGTTGGGGCAGAAGTCTCCTTCGACGAGTTAGAAGAAGAAGCAGCTGTATCAGTAGTTAAAGAAGTGGATGAAGTGGATGAAGGGGTAAGAGTTTGAGTAGATGATCCGGACGAAGTGGTGTTTGAAGCTGGAGCCTCTGAGGTGTTTGAAGCTGGAGCCTCTGAGGACGTTGAAGCTGGAGTATTAGAAGAAGTTGCCTTAGCTGGAGTTGAAGATGGTTCCTCATCAGCAGGGAAGGTCTTGATAACAGTTTCATCTGCCTTAACAGCCTTGATTTTAACATCATATGAGTCAAAACGGCCAGCAGCAGCATTCTTTGATCCCAGAACATAGCCTCCATCGTTGTTTCCATCTGGAACAGCACGGAAGTCACCATCGTACAACTGCAAATATCCATCAGTAATAGTGAAAGGATCGGCAATAATCCATAGAGCGGATTGGGGATACAATGATAAGTAGTTTCTTCCAACACCAACAACGTTACCATTAATGGATAAAGAAGAGTTTGTCAGGATTATAGCTTCATCAGAAGTTCCACCAGAAGTGATCATGAAACGGCCATCACCACCCGCAAAGACCGCAAATCCATCGACTGGTGTACCACTGGCTTCCAAAGTAAGGAAGAAGTTCTCTGAGTCACCAAGAACAAGCTTTAGCAAAGTGAGGAAGAGCAAAGGGATTTGAAAGCCAATGGATGTCTTCATTATTGTTGAGATCGTTTGAAGTGTCGTTAACATTGAGACATTTGAAGGAATTGAAGCCCCTTATGTAGACCATTCAGCGATCTTTGTAAAAACATTTTGACAGCCTTCCTGCATAATTGACAAATCTGGGATCACTTTCACTTCAATCGGGTTGGTTCTGTAAAGATGAGCAAATTAAGGTAGAGAGATTGAATCGGGAAATAGAAATCCCTATTTTGGAAAGAAAACGAGCACATATATAGGAACGCACCCGAAACGAACAAAAAGCATTGTCGATCTTCATAAACTCCTTGCCAAGATTTTAATTCGATTAAAGACATCTTATAATTTGCTCACCTTGGTCCACATGTCCTGATTGGCTCGTATGTCTTTCTGATAGGACAAAGACTTGTGCCAAATCGATTAACGTGAATCAATATCGAGATCGCCGTTTGGTATAAAGCTTCTTTCCACCTCTTCTCTGTATTTTTGTTATTTTCTTATCCAAGATTAAGCTCAAGTCGATTAATATGCTCACTATAAAAGCCATTGTTCTCCTATTCATCACTACCTTTGTTGCTGCTGCAAATAACTCCACCCAATTCACCTGGAAGTTGTACGCTCCAAACACACTTCTTTCAAGTGCTTCTCTATACCTCAGTGAGGATAACAAGGTCTATATTTCCAATGACACCAGTGAGAATCCCATCTCTGCTCAGGTCCTGACAACTGGTAACTTATGGGTCAATGAAAACTTCACTATGGGGATTGGCAAGAACTACCTTTCTGGTGAGGCTGAATCAACGAGTTTTAGTGCTGCTGATCCATGGAGCATCGACGACAAAGGATTCTTGAAACTGTATGGCTCTGACTTCCATGCTGTTCCTTCCGGTGAGGATAGGAGCTACGTCTTGGGCTCCATTAATGCTGCTGCTGGCCGTTCTGATGTTATCACTGTCGGTGTTCAAGCTGTCGCTCAGAGTGGCTCTTTGATGGCAGCCTATAGTCCTGCTGATTACGTTGGCTCTTCAACTAGTGTCAGTTTGCTGGCTTCCACTCAGACCTTGAACACTGCTGGTACGCTTGCTTCTACTTCGGTTAAGGCCAATGGAGCTGCTGTTGTTGGAGTTGGTTCGGCGCTTGGCTCAGGTCTTGTCGCTGTTATTGCTGGATACCTATTGTGAAGTAGATATCAATTAAGAATTAGAGTAAGCTAGTCTTGCTGCTGACTTTAAAATAGATATCTATTCGATAACTAACATGAAACTCATTTATAAATGACTGTATTTCAAAATCTATAAAGCAAAGTGACCAAATAGGACACAGAAGAGGAATCCTATGAAGGTACTTGGCCTCGACTGGACAGCGCCACTTTTCGAAACACCGGCAACTGTGAATGCACTGGCTATGTTGCCATCATTCTTAAGGGCCTTGATAGTCACATTGTAAGCACCTCTCAATGTTGTGATCGCGTCAGGGGAACCAACGATATATGAAGTCCCATCACCACTTGGAATCAACTTGAACTGGGTGATACCAGACATTGTGACCAGCCCCTTGTCATTAACACCAAACCCCATGGCGTACGAAGTAGCATTGGCCACAGTCAAGTAGTTTCTGGAAATGCCAATGTACTTACTATCACCAAACTTGAAGGCACCATTGTCTTGGATCTCACCGGTTATGGTACTGCGCGATGAATAGGCCTTCAATGGAGTGGCATAGACGGTGTAACCATCAGTAGTGATCCCGTAATCGGCAAGGGCAGACTCCGTTGTAGTAAGAGCAAAGGAGAATGTTTCTGAACTAGCAAGGGCAGCAGTGGCTAGGGTTAGCAGTTGATAGATGATGGAGATGAGCTTCATTGGTGGTCCAGGTTCGTAAGGTCTTCTGATTCAGTGAACAGAATTGAGCAGTTATATAAAAGTAGAGCAGACATTAGTGTCCAATCGCTCCAAGATTTGTCCTTGATTCCAGTTTCCAGTCCTGGGACGTTTGTTTGGGTTACTGACACCCAGACATGTATTTACTATGTATCAAAGAAACTTACGTGGTTAATCAGTGACTGCTGTGAGGTCATTTCTTCTTTCAAATCCTGCTTAAGGGGGTGGGGCACAGCTGTGGACAATCCCCCCGGCAGAAATATGCATACAGTTTGGTGAACAGAAGAAAAGGAGCTCTAAAAATTACATTTATGATCAATACGCGCAAGTTAAAGGAAACAGCCATGTATCAACGTTAATAATTTGCTCACGAGAAGAGCACAAACCTGGACAAAAAGAAAATAATAAGCAGAGAGCAAATTAAATTGTTGAACAAGCGAGGCTGACCGATAGGCCCAGCAGCTCTTGGTAAAGACTTCTTCTGATAGTAATTTCAATTATCCAACCATCTTTATCAAAGAAAAGATTTCCTGTTATCCAGCTGTAAAATAGAGGGGAGAGAGGCTATGAAAAAAGACCAAACGATGAACTACCATAAGATTGGCAACGACCAGAATGAGACATCCGGGCCAATGATCACACCTGGTACTTGTGGACACCATCTGTTGTTTGGCGAAGAGGACACTGAGTATCAAAGAGAACTGTATGAGAAAGAAGATCAATGGTTCCAAGAGTCACAAGAACATTTCAAGTCCTTGTCTTGTATGAACAGACCATCAAAGGGGATGTTGTTCTCCATTCTGTCACTACACACCATCTCCTTTACATTGCTTATGGGTCCTCTTGTTGTGTTGATGTTGGAAAGTGTCTGTTCTGTTCCTGGTGGTGAAGATGCCAGTGGGATGAAGATGGGCGGAATGGTGAAGAGAATGGATATGGGTGGCGGGACCCCGTCTGGAGGCTCATCTTGCCTAAACAACGATTCTCAAAAGATTATGTCCAACATTCAGAGCATTCTCTCGATCCTTTCTGGTGTATTGGGATTCATCCTCTCAGGCAAATATGGTCAATGGAGTGACAGATTTGGTCGTGTATTTGTCTTTAAGGTGTTCAGTCTAATCAACCTGATCCACACTTTGGCATTGATTCTTTACTTTGACATTATTAGAGGATACCATGGAGCCTGGATGATTCTACTGTTGTCCACAGGATACTTTGGAGGAGGCGTAATGACCCTGATCTCCAACGGGAACAGTTATCTCAATGATATCTCTCCCGCCCAAGAGCGCACGATTGCCATCTCCCTCTTTATGAGTTGTATCTACACTACGGTGGGGGTTGGTCCCCTGTTGGCTTCATTCACTATCAAACTCACTGGTGGGAACAACCACGCAGTCATTTACCTCTCCCTGATCTTTGCTGTGGTCAGCACACTCTTGGTGTTCCTTGTTCTACCTGAATCACGTCATCCTGAGGCCCTGGAGATGGCCAAGGAGAGATATTTCCTCAAATCCAGCGGCTCGAAAGAGTACCACTCATTCTGTATCATTGATGGACTGTACTCCATATTCAATGGTATCTTTGATTTCTTCAGACCGATCAAGAGACTATGGATCCCACGCACCAAGGCCCAGTCAGCGATTCCTCGAGTCAATGTGCTCTGCCTGGTCATCATTGACGTCTTCAGCATGGCTGCAACATTTGGGACGATGCATGTTGTGGTGTTGTACACTATCTTGAAGTACAAATGGACCAGTGTTGAAATTGGTTACTACATGAGTATCAATGGGTTTGGGAGATCTTTGGTGCTGCTGTTTGTTGGGCCTTTGTTATTGAAGTTCTTGGAAAAGAAGTTTCATTTCACCATCCTCACTAGCTCCATTGACAGATTGGACAAGACTTGTTTAATTCTGTCACTTCTGTTTGTGCTCTTGTCATGTCTGTCCTTCCTTGCACTGGATAATTCGCTAGGTGTCTTTCTCAGTGTGGTTCTTCAAAGTTTCAGTGGGATGATTTCACCAACCATTCAAAGTGCAGTCACTAAGTACAGTAGTAAGACCGAAGCGGGTGAAATGTTTGGAGCCATGGCACTATTGAGACATTTGAGCATGTTGGTCTTGCCAACATTCTTCCTACAGGTGTACTCACACACTACTACTTTCCACCCGGAGTTATTCATGTACATTCCGTTAGTTGGATCTATCATCATCTTGTTGTTATCCATTTTCAGTTTGAGGAGTAACCTTGCTGAGGATGAAGTCATTGATACTGGTGTGTGATAAGCCACTAGTTGCTGTAAATAAACACCAATCAACAGACACAGATCAAAAGTAGATTCGTAGTACAACTCAGGACTGGACAGTATTTGGTATCACACCTTGATACATTAGCTTCAACACACTATCAAGACCCAAAGTCGGTCTAATTTCCACTTCATCAGCCATCTCAGCATCCTCCTCAACTTGTAATCCATGGTAGGTATGCTTGTCTTTCTCTACCTGTATCTTTTCCAATGCCCAAGCAGTCAGTTTCTTATCATCCGCCATATCCAGCTTCTTAACCACGAGCTCAATCAACTCCTTACTCTCAGCGATCCATTCCTCCACTTCAGGCATTTGCTTCTTTCTCAACAACGTAGTTAAGAGGCCCTCCTGCTCTGTAGTCGGGAACTGTGGGATCGGGTACACTGTAGTATGTTCTAGGGTATCGCTGTATTGAAGGAGCGTGCCACTAAGAGAGTTCAACTGGGTCAGGATGATGTTGAATTGTGATTGAAGGGCCACCCAGTGTGAGTTTATTGTGGGTGATTGTTGGAGGTCACCTTGTAGCTTAGTGAGAGAATGTGATAGCTGGGACAGCCGTAGACGAAGAGCTTCGAGGGATTCGACAGGAACGTTGGAGAAGTCCATCTTCTGTTGATTTATTGAGCGGTAAGTATTTTATTTTAACCCGATTCCTATTGATAAAGAATAAAGAATAAAGAATAAAGAATACAGAAAACCGGATTATGTCAGCACTTCGAGAATCTATTACCCGGTTTAAAAGAGAATCCTTTTTGAACACCAACTATTCATAACAACAACATTCAAAAAGCACTCACCAACCAATGTCGTCGTTACAAAATCAAGCTGCCGAGAGAAAAAACAGACTGGCAGCACTTCGAAACAGACGCAAACAACCAGACGAAACAACATCAACTGAACCTCTGCCCAAGAAGTCCAACAATGAACCGACCTTCCAGTTAAAAAGCAGGAACTTTGACACTAAGACCCGTACACAGATCAAAGGGTTCGATGCACCACCCACTGCCCTTGATGAGAATTCAGAGACCGTGGAGGCCGTGTCACAGCAGATTCAAGATCGCGTCTTGGCCAAGTTTAGAGGTTTGGCACATGAGGAACTCGCCAGTGGGGCCGGTTTGAACAAGGAGAAGATCAAACCACGGAGTCTTGCTTGGGATATGCAGCGGGATATTCAGGAGGATCTGGACTTACTCCAAGAGAAGACGGATGAGGTCATTAAGATAATTGTGAAGGAGAGAATAAGGGCGCTGCGAGCAGAGGCTGAAGCAAGTACGGAAGACTGATCAAGTTTCGTGTCTCGTAATGGACACAACCTCTATAAATAAACACTCAGCAGTATCTTCCAGCATTTCAGTTCGTAATGTAATTCTTTCTCTTGAAGTTTATCTTCAGTTAGTTAAGCCTCACTTGAATCATAGAAGGCCTCATAGAAATACAGAATGGCAAACACAAAGAAGGCAAAAGCGCCACCCAAAGTGACTGTTCTCATGGAGATTCTAGAGGCCAATATCTTACCACCAACAACAGCTGCAGCGGTACACAGTCCATGGCCAACTATAGCACCCATGATAACACCCCAATAATCGGAGCCTGCAGCCATGGCGATAGTGGCGATTTGAGAACGGTCACCCCATTCACCTAGAAAAATCATGACAAAAACCTGCACCCATAGTGGTGAAATCACTTGTGATGCCACGTCTTGGGCCTGTTGAGCGAAAGATTCGAGCATCTTGGCATATGACCGTGATTGGTTGTTGTTGTACGCATTGTTGTGGGGTCTTCCACCTTCCAGATTGTCCAGCTCGGAGTTTCTGTCTTGGGTAGCCAATTCTTCTTCGACTTCAGCCAATTCTTCCTCCACGCCAAGGTCTTTTGACATCTCTAGACCTTCCTTGGTCAACTTGATGCCAAATACGATAAACAACCCAGCAGCGAGGAATTGAGTGACTCTTGGGGAAATCAGACTTGGTAGAGTATGGCCGACAATACCTGAAAGAACGGTCATAAGGGCCAATGATGCAAAGGAGGCAGTGAAGACCAACAGTCTAGAGTGGCGCATTGCCATCAGGGCAGAAATGAGAAATGTCTTGTCGCCAATCTCAGACACAACAATCATGGAAATAGCCATTAGGAAAGGTGATTGGCTGTATTCTTTAGTTTGATCGTAATCGTCTTGGGTCCCGTCTTTGCTATAAGTGGACAACTTTTGCGGTGATCCGGCAGACACTGGCTTGGTATAACTTCCAGAACCTTCCAGATCCTCAAGTGGGACTGTGTTTGAATCCAAAACCTCAATTTCAGCTGGGCTATCCCTTTTCACTCTTTCAACAAGGTCCAAGTCCAGTACAAGCGTACGTGGACTTTGAGCGCCCAATAACGTAAGATCAATATCGTCAGCCTTTAAGGCGGCCTCTGAAGCGCACAAAGAGGCAGCTAACAGCAATAAGGAAGTTTTGAGCAGCATCTGGGGTTTTAGATTGATTGTATCACTCTATATCACGAATACAGGTGGACACTGGGTGATGCAGTTGGAGTAATCTCCGTCTGAAGGGAAAATTTGTATTCTTTCTGAGGTTTTGAAAGATTTCTTTTTACATGATCATCAAAGGACCGGAATTCACAAGGCTGAAATCAGCCCGGAAGTACACCAGGTCAATCTAAAGTTAACACAACACTTCAGGCACAGATTATTTGAAGAGGGTTGAGGACAAAGTCAGTCTGTTACAGTAGCAGCGTGCTGCGTTATGTTCAGAAGTTCAAACTTCATATGATTCTCTCAATGATATATATATTGATATTTGTTTAAAGCAGCTGGAGTACGTAGCTGGTTAGTGGTTGGGGTTGTGCGAGTATTTGCACGAATCAAAGCCAGCCTTTAGGTCAGCAACGGCCCTGTAATCTCTACTACAGGCTACAAAGCATTGATCAATCTAGAAACACCGAGCATTATCTACATAACTTAGAAACTAGCTATGTACAAGTTTTATTCTTTATGTAGAACTCCAAAAAAAAACACAGATGCATTACTTTCATGAAAGGAACTTGATAACCAACTCCCATGTGCCAAACATGATGATACTGTTTGGTACTGTTCTCAATAAATGAGGCGTCAAACCACCATACATGGATGCAAGACCCTCCTCCTTCACCACCAATCTGAAACACTGGACCAATCCAGTATATTTCAGTTTCCCATTATCCATTGGTGCCTGTCTCAAACGTGTTCTAACAACTTCGTGTGGGTATGTGATCAAACTGGCAACAAACTTAGCAAAGCCAGCCGATCCTGAACGAGCACACCATTCCAACACATCATCAACACGAGTTTTCTTAATACCCCTTTGTTCTCTTTGGTGTGACTTTTCGGAAATAACCCTCTTCATCTGCTCATAGAGGACCCACTGCAGTGTAGACTCCACAGATCCCAAATAACTTGCTCCTAGACCTTTATAAAGACCTCTAATACCTTCGTATTTCAACACAGACTTGATACAATCAATTGAGTTCTTGTACTGCTTGTTTTGGGACTTGTCCAGTTGTAACCTTGTCTTGATCAGCCAAATAGGGTTGGTGGCAGTGGATGTGGCAATACCAGCTGTGAATGCACTCACTAGATGGATCCATGTGTCTTCTTTTCCATTGTTGAAGTTCTTGGAGATGAAATCCTTTGTCGTGCCATAAGTGAAGAAGTTGATGCTCCTTGCCGGAATCACACCAATCAGGTTTGGGCCTAGCCCTTTGAACAAGGCGCTGAATCCTTCAATCTTCCGCACATTATAGATGATCCCAAATGTTTCTCTGAAATGTTGCAAACCTTGTCCCACGACACCTCTTTTCACGGCGGAGCCTTGCGCTGGGGCGTACATGTTCTTGTAGACGTCACTCTGCAATCTGGTTTTGACAACGTCGAAGGGAGAAGTACAAATGGCACCCATCATACCACCGACACCACCAGCAACAAAATGTACCCATGGTTTCACATCCTTGTGCATTTCTTTAGCGTGGTTTGATGGCTTGGATGTACTTGACTTTTCATCTGATGATAGATAGGGCAGGGCCTCACGAGCCTCATCTGAGATATCCTGAAATTTTCCCATCCTCTCACACACTTCTTCTATTTATGATTTGAAGGAATCAGAGGTTCAACTGGAATGATATGGACTACTTATAGATATGTGCTTTTGTTCTATGTCGGTTTCATGAACTTTTCACTGAAAAAAAAATCTTGCGATGACTTACGTCAGCACCGAAGCCATTGGCCATTAAAGTATGTTACTTCACTAAATAGCATAAGAATCGACTACAATGTAAGCATAACCGAAAATCCCATTAAAGTGTAACTGTACAAAACCTACAAAATATATATAAACCAGTGAAACATTCCAATTCATATAAACAAACCAAAATATTCCACCTTTTTTCTACTTCAAACAAAGAATAAAAACCCAGTTCAAGAAATTTATTCCTCATCCTCAGCAGCGTCGTCACCCTTAGAAGCTTGGTTCTTTCTGGCGACACGACCGGCTCTGGCACCACCGAATGGAGAGGTCTTAGCGAAGTCAATGTGCTTTTGGGAGTCCAATCTAACAATGAAAGATGGAATGTTGACAATTTGCTTACCAACAGCAATGTGTCTTTGGGAGATCAAGACACGAGCATGGTGGATAGATCTGGCAAGACCCAACTTGTAGACTTGGGTTTGCAATCTTCTCTCCAAGAAGTCCTCTGGTCTCAAAGCCAAGACGTAATCCAACTTCTTCTTGTCCTCAGACAAGATACCGGATCTGACCAATCTTCTGATCAAGGCGTTACCCTCAAACAATCTCTTTGGGTCCTTCTCATCACGAGTCAACAAGTCACGAGCAGCTCTTCTGATCTTGGACAATTGCAAGTTAATTCTGTAGATTTCTCTCTTGTTCTTCAAACCGAACTCACCAGCAAGCTTCAACTCGGCATCTAGACGAGCCAACTCGTATGGTCTCTTTGGGACGGTGTAGGTCTTGGAGTAAGTTCTTGGAG
Organism: Barnettozyma vustinii; assembly: GCA_030569515.1. Taxonomy (NCBI): domain Eukaryota; kingdom Fungi; phylum Ascomycota; class Saccharomycetes; order Phaffomycetales; family Phaffomycetaceae; genus Barnettozyma; species Barnettozyma vustinii. The sequence goes on from JAJMLD010000022.1 coordinate 29,216, forward strand.
CACCTATGGATCTGTTAATGTCAAGTTCAAAGCTACGAGAATAGTTAAGGGTGTTGTTCTTGTTCAGTCGAATTTCATTGGAAGGAAACTATTTAATTTCAGAATGGTGTTGCTGACATGAAGTATAGGTTCAGCATGGTATTAATTAAGATATCAAAATCTCAACAATCCAAAGCTTCACCAGTTACCAGAGTCACAAAGGCACACATATCGTCGACAGGAAAAGTCTCGAACAGTAGCACAACAAAAGTGAGATTGGCTGGATATAGGCAGCAAAAAAGAGCAACCGAATTCCACCAATGAGTCACAAACCAAACTGAAATCAAAAGCCAAAGAATCGCAAAGAAGTGTCGGGAATTCAGTGCGTCTTTCAAAGTAGCTCCCAATTTAGTTCAAAGGAAACAACTCTTTCAAAAGAAAGAGTGTAAAACAAGAGGCCCCGAATTTATCCTCTAAAGACAGATTAGCGATCACAGTAACATAATCGCTATCCAAGTCTCTGTGTGCAGTACTTACGTGGCATGTTGACTTTTTCTTGCTGGTAATGGTTCCAAAATTAAAAGAAGTCCTGAAAACAAATGAATTTTTCACCTTAAACTGAAAAGTGAGTTTTTGTTCGCGAAATATTCGTGCCAAGCGTAATTTTCAGTCGGGCTGAGCATTACCTAAAGAATTCTAACATCTGTACACCAGATGGAAAACAGCAGTCACTTGCTGGTTCAGGGTTCACAACCATCGTAAATAGGAGGTGGGCAAGAGACACCGAAACATCAAGGAAAAGACTGTGCACAATCAACAATGTGTATAAAGTAGACCTACACTGCCTTTCTCTCCAAAAACCTGTCGAAAATGCTGTTTAATGTGGTTGTTAGCACATGTGAAAGCAATGCTTAATTATGCAGCTCTGATTCGTTGGCAACGAAAACAGGAACTGGAACAACGGGGTCGCGAAGGTCAGGGCAACATACTACAGTCACAATGGCAGTCAGGGGAGAGAACTGAATACTATTATAACAGTTCAATTCCCTGTTTTTGGTCTTTGTTCCCAACCGCTACTGTTAAGAGCCCCTGTTTTCAATGCATCGCCCTTTTTGCAAGATCACACGTATCCCTCAAAAATTAATTTTTGCCTCCCGGAATCTCGAATTTCTATAAAAACAGCGATTTTCTCTGTTAAAAAGTGCCAGAAAAAAGTTCCGAGATACTGACTAATCGATTACGTTATCACGTTTGTTTTGATTTGAATCTGTCGCCAGCGGCAGAACTGCACATATTTACATTCCCTTTTTAAGTCCCAGCCAATGTCCCGGTTGGAGAGACTGGTGGTTCTACTCGATACAGGTTCCACTAACTTCATTAGAAACACTGCTGCTGATCAATTGAGTGACGTGGCGAAAGCACACCCGGAGGAGATATTGAATCTTATATCAAGAGTCTATCCATACCTTAACTCAAAAAAATGGGAGACAAGAACAAGCGCAGCGAGAGCCTTGGGTGGTATTGTGAGTCATGATGCTGAATGGGATCCTAACAGTGAGGATGTAAAGGCCGAAGAGCTGAAAGAGGAGCAGTCAGATGTGAAATTGGAAGATGTGGAGATGACTATAGACTCGGAAGAGCATCAGTTCCTGTCCTTGGATGACTGGAGTCTCGCTGACTTACTGAACTCAGGCAAAAAACTGCTGTCGTGTGCAGACACCGATGTGACCTCTGACACGAAGAAGCCAAAACTGTCAATAAAGGAGGATGAAGAGGCAACGATACCCACCAATATTGAAGTGAAGACTGAAGTGAAGTCTGAATTAGCATCCCCAACAGAAGAAGAAAAGGTCACCGCTGGTGGAGTATCCAGTGCCAGATTGAAAGCCATGGCTAAGAGAAAGGCAAGGAGAACAGCCAAGAATGGTGCATCCAAACCAGTTGATGTGTCACAGAGCTCAGTCTCCAGAAAGCTCGTTCGAAATCCAGATCTTGACCTCACTTCCAATACAGCATCGCCACAGACGCCTGATATTGATATCACTGATCAATCAGGTGGCAACAAGATTGTCGTTGAATCCAAAATGCCAGAAATGCCTGAATTCCTCTCTGAGCATTCCAAAGTGGCTGGTTATGTTTGGCCATTCCAAGGTGTCTACGAACTGCTGCTTCAAGACTTATTCTCTGAGAGATGGGAAAGCAGGCATGGAGCTGTGCTTGGCTTGAGAGAGCTTATCAATAAGCAAGGATCAGGAGCAGGAAGAGTGAAAGGAAAATCACTGGAGGAGAACAATCAGAAAAATAACAAGACTCTTGAGGATTTGGCTTCAAGACTACTTTCTTTGTTTGCATTAGACAGGTTTGGTGACTATGTTTATGATACCGTTGTTGCTCCTGTCCGCGAGTCAGCCGCACAGACCTTGGCTGCTCTTCTGAAGCATCTTAATGACGATCTGGTGCTTAAGGTTTTTAATTGCTTGGATGAGTTGGTACTACAGCAAAGCATCACACTTGACGAGAACAGACTACCTTGCTGGGAAGCTAGTCATGGTGGTATGCTTGGTCTAAGGTATTTTGTCAGTATCCGCACAGATATCCTTGCTGCCAAACCTGCGCTGCTGGATGATGTCTTGAAGATGGTCTTGCATGGTTTGAAAGAATCCGATGATGATGTTCAGGCTGTCGCTGCTGCAACGTTAACCCCAATCACTGATGAATTCGTCCAGTTGAAGAAGAATACCATTGGCACCATAATTATTACCATCTGGGAATGTCTCACCAAATTGAAAGATGATTTGAGTGCTTCGATTGGTTCTGTCATGGATCTGTTGTCGAAGCTATGTGTCCACCCTGAAGTTTTGGATATCATCAAACAACAAGCTCATGAGAATGAGGATTATTCTTTTAAGAAGTTGATTCCAAAGCTTTACCCATTCCTAAGACACTCAATCACTAATGTGCGGAAGTCCGTATTGAATACCCTTCTTGCCTTCCTGTCCATCTCAGATAGTTTCTCCAAGGATTGGATAGATGGTGTTGCTTACAGACTGATCTTCCAGAACCTGCTACTTGAACAGAATGTGCAAGTGTTGGAACTATCTGAATTGGTGTTTGAGAAGTTACTCACCGAAACAAATGCAAACGTTGACATTGTTGGCCACTTGAATGAAATTCTATCCTATGACTTTGAGCCTGTGATTAGTCTGTTGATGACGCCGATTGGTGTGTCCAGATACAACTTCAACATGAACCAAAGCTACTTGCTCAAGCCCTCAGGAAGCCACATGCACATCAAATCCCAAACTGTGTCTCCTTCTCCGTTCGCCGGTGTGGATGGTTTTGACGAGTTTGATTCTGTTTCAACCAATAGCGGTGAAGGGTCTGCTCCAAAGCGTGGAAGAAAGCGTAAAACTTCACCATTAAAGGAACCAATCATCCCATCATCCACAGCAGATGACCATAGAGTCAACATTGATGGTCCGATGATGATTGGTGATATTACTTTGCTTGGTGTTGAAGTTTTTTACAGAACGAGAATTGCTTCAGCTGTTGCAGTGGGGAAGATCTTATCCTACTTGGATGACAGCACATTGGTGAACATCTTCAAGAGTCTGAAGAAGTACTTCAACTCCTCATACTCCACTCCAAGACTGATGTGTTCCATCGTCATCAAGGAGTACTGTACTGCGCTTATATCGAGAGGACAAGCGCCATCCAATGCGGCCATTGATGAGTTCTATCAATTGTTGACCACCACACTGAACGATTCTTCTGTCTTGCCTTATTTTAAAGAATTGGTTCCAACGTTGAAGGCTGTTAGAACTCAGTGTCACTCCTTGTTTAGAGTCTTTGTTGAACAAGGTGGCGTTTCCAACAGCAGGATCCCTGACTTGGCGATTGTTGTTCAAGGTGAGGAGGATGCTGGTCCAGGTGCTTTCAGCCTAGAGACAGCTGAAGATGTGGTGGGTGAGACATATGATAAGCTGTTTAAGAGTTTGACAGCTGTGAACAAAATTACCTCTCTGAAAGCCTTAGAAGACGCCAAATCTAGGGCGACCAAGATATTGAAGGATGCCCAAGATTTGAGGACCCAAAGAATCAATGCTATTCTGGCCAACTATGCTGCTGCTGCCATTGTGCTGACCGCCTTACCGAAGAAGATGAATGCGTACATTCGTTCCCTGATGGGGAGTGTCAAAACGGAGGAGTTGGAGGACTTGCAAAAGAGATCCTCAGTTGCAATCAGTGACTTGATTAAGAAGTTGATTGACTCCAAGAAAACCAATGTATCAGATAAGATTATCAAGAACCTTTGTGGTTTCGTGTGTGTTGATACCTCCGAAGTTCCAGAGTTTGTTTCAAACAAGGAATCCAAGTTGGAGATTCTGTCATTGAAGAAGGAGGATGAAGATATTGAAGACTTGCAGGCGCATGAAAAGTCATTGCACGAAGCCAAGATCAAGAGAAGGGGTGCAAGATTAACATTGGAAAACTTGTTGGCCATGTTCCAGAAGGATATTTTTACTGAGATTTCTCAACTTCATACCATCATATTCAACCCATTGTTGCAGATTAAGGATTCTTTGGACGAGGATATTGACAACGCCAAAGGTCAAGAGATTATTGATAGCTTCGGCATCCTCAGAACATTGGCATACAAGATTGACCCAGCATTGCACTCTGAGATGCTTGAAATATTGCCAGCTGTCCTCAAGTGTCTGACGTCTTCCTATTCTGTTTTCAGGTACTCCGCTGCTAGAACTTTATCATTTTTAGCCAAGATTGCCCCATCTAAGGTCCTTCCATTCATCATTAGATCCGTATTGCCCTTGTTGAACAATGCTGGTGATACTAAGGATAGACAAGGTGGTATTGAAACTATTTTCCATCTCTCGAGCACTATGGAGATTGACATCTTGCCATATGTGATTTTTTTGATTGTACCTGTTTTAGGTAGAATGAGTGACTTTGATAAAGACGTCAGAATCTTGGCCACCACAACGTTTGCCTCTATTATCAAGTTGGTTCCATTGGAAGCTGGTATTCCTGATCCAGTTGATATCCCACAAGATTTGTTGGAGGGAAAGGAGAAGGAACGTGAGTTCATCGCTCAGATGATGGACTCTTCCAAGTCTAAGCCATTCGAGCTTCCAGTTGCTATTAAAGCCACTTTGAGAAAGTATCAACAAGAAGGCGTAAATTGGTTGGCATTCTTGAACAAATACCACTTGCACGGTATTCTGTGTGATGATATGGGTTTGGGTAAGACTCTGCAGACAATCTGTATCGTTGCTAGTGATCACCATATGAGAGCAGAAGATTTTGCCAAAACCCAATCAATTGAAACAAGGCCATTGCCATCGTTGATTGTGTGCCCACCATCTCTTCTTGGTCATTGGGAAGTGGAGATCAATAATTTCGCTCCATTCTTGAAGGTTGGAATCTACAGTGGCGGTCCTTCGATCAGACAAACATTAAGAGAACAGCTCGATGACTGTAACATTATTGTTACAAGTTATGATGTTGTGCGTAATGATATCGAGTTTCTATCCAACAAGGATTATAACTATTGTGTTTTGGATGAAGGTCACATTATCAAAAACTCCAACTCCAAGTTGACTAAGTCAGTCAAGAGAATCAGATCCAACCATAGATTAATCCTCTCTGGTACACCAATTCAGAACAATGTGCTTGAGTTGTGGTCACTATTTGACTTCTTGATGCCTGGGTTCTTGGGTTCCGAGAAGTCCTTCCATGAAAAATTTGCCAAGCCAATCGCTGCTTCAAGAAATTCCAAGACATCATCAAAGGAGCAAGAGGCTGGTGCGTTGGCATTAGAGGCTCTTCATAAACAGGTCTTACCATTCATGCTTCGTCGTTTGAAAGAGGAGGTGCTGTCTGATTTGCCACCAAAGATTATCCAGGATTACTACTGTCAATTGGGTGATTTACAAAAACAGCTGTACAATGACTTTGCAAAGAAACAGAAAGCTGTTGTTTCCCAAGAGATTCAACATCCTGGAGAATTGGAAGGTGCTGAGGGCAAGAATCACATTTTCAAGATTTTGAACTACATGAAGAAATTGACAAACCATCCAAAACTGGTGTTGAATCCAGAACATCCGCAGTATAATGAGGTTCAACGATACTTGAAGCAGACTGGCCAAACCTTGAATGATATTAAGCATTCACCAAAGTTGCTTGCCTTGAAGACATTGCTTCTTGAGTGTGGTATCGGTACCCAGGATGTGGAGAAGAAGAAGTCGTCGTCATCAAATAGTGCATTGTCAGGCGATGTTATCAGCCAGCACCGTGTCCTGATCTTTTGTCAATTGAAGGACATGTTGGATATGATTGAAGTGGATTTGTTCAAGAAGAACTTACCATCTGTTACCTTTATGAGATTGGATGGTAGCACTGATCCAAGAGATCGTCAAAAGATTGTTCAAAAATTCAACCAGGATCCATCCATTGATGTCTTGTTGTTAACCACTAAAGTTGGTGGTTTGGGTTTGAATTTGACTGGTGCAGACACTGTCATTTTTGTTGAACATGATTGGAATCCAATGAATGATTTGCAAGCCATGGATAGAGCCCACAGAATTGGTCAAAAGAAAGTTGTTAATGTCTATAGATTGATCACTAAAGATACATTGGAGGAAAAGATTATGGGTCTTCAAAAGTTCAAAATGAATATTGCATCCACTGTCGTTTCCCAGCAGAATGCTGGTTTGTCGTCGATGGATACAAATCAACTCCTGGATCTGTTTGATGTTGAACAGCAAGGTCAACAGGAAACCGGTGAGAATATGCTGGTTGACGATGCTTCCGCTGCAGCTAAGAAGGATCTGATTAATGAGTCTGGCTTGACTGGTAAGGCTGGTGAGGCAATTGGTGAGTTGGGTGAGTTGTGGGATGAAGCACAGTATGAGGATGAGTACAATCTTGATAACTTTATCAAGAATTTGAAATGAAACGAATTTTAATGAACTAGTAAAAGAAAAAAAAAGAAGAACGAAAGTTTTAGTCATTTTATAGCATAGACCGTTCAATTGATTATAATTGCACTTGAATGGAGTTGCTGTAGTGGGAGGTGGAGAGAGAGAGAGCAGGGAGCAGGGAAATTAGATGACTAATCACTTATCTAATATTTGGCGGGTAACCCGTTCTCTCCCCCAATGAAAATCCGCCATTTCAAAGAAAGAAAAAAAAAGCTGTGGACCGCGAAAACAGTGAAAAATTGAAAACAGAAATCTGGAAAACACCCCTCGACGACACACCCAACAACACCGCAGTCAATTGCACAATGAGCCTCCGTCTATTGTCCGCCAGAGTCCTAGCCGCCTCCCAGGCCCGTACCGCGACCACCATTGGTGTCCGTGCTCTCTCCACCCAAACCCCAACCCCAACCCCAGAACAGGCCAAGGCCAACTCCATCATTGACTCTCTGCCAGGCAACTCTGTCCTAACCAAGACTGGTATCTTGGCCACCGGTACTGCTGCCTCTGTCTACGCCATCTCCAATGAGCTTTACGTTTTGAACGAGGAGTCCATCTTGCTTGGTACCTTTGCTGCCTTTGTCGCTATTGTCGGCAAGTACGTTGCTCCACTATACGGCCAATGGGCCAGCGAGCGTATCCAGTCCGTCACCGAAATCTTGAACTCTTCTAGAACCAAGCACGTTGATGCTGTCAAGGCCCGTATCGAGTCTGTGTCTGAGTTGAAGGATGTCGTTGAGACCACCAAGGTTTTGTTTGACATTTCCAAGGAGACTGTCGAGTTGGAGGCAGCCAAGTTTGAGTTGAAGCAGAAGGTTGAGTTGGCTCACGAGGCCAAGGCTGTTTTGGACTCCTGGGTCAGATACGAGGCCTCTGTCCGTCAGTTGGAGCAAGAGCAATTGACTTCCACTGTCATTGCTAAGATTGAGAAGGAGCTAGGTAACGCCAAGTTCCAGGACAAGGTTTTGGGTGAGGCTGTCGCTGAGGTTGAGAAGATCTTTGCTGCTGCTAAGTAAGAGGAAAGAGTTTAGACTGATTCTTTAGACTTTTCTTTTTTTTTTTTATTACTACGTTTTATGAAGAAAACAAAACATGAAGTGACGATGCAAGGGGATGATGAGAATTGTGTTTATTTGATATAAAGATGCAATACATGAAGAGATATATATTCAAAGAATTCGTAAGAGTTTCATCTTTATATCGATGGGTGATTACTTTGGGCTTTTAAAATAGCTTATGATTTGGCAATTCTGTTCCGGCTAAATAGAAAGGAAGTCTCTATGGACAATCATCATCCAATCCAACTTCAATAGTTCATCTGTGTCTCCACTAACAGACTTTTCAACAAAATGATACTTCAAATGCCACTCTTCACCAACACATTTGTGATCTGCAAAACCATTCATGATTCGTCACTGAAATAATGATTAATCAAATCAAAGTGAGTAAAGTGTAAAAGCGTTGATCCGACATGGATCAAGCTCAATTGTATTGTCGACAGATGGGGTTAGGGTGATTGATAGCTCATTCATTCGATCAGCCAACCTCCACACTATATACCACCCAACAAAATCAAACTGTAGATAGATAGACTAGATTCATCTCAATATGATCAGTATCTCCTAATTCAAGCACTCTGGAGATATAAACGATGGAAATTCTCGATAATGTCCTTTAAATACTTGCACGATGTGAACAAGAAGCCAATAACCCATGAATCTTTATTCCTCTGGTGCTTCTTGACTGTCCCTAGATCAGTATTAGGGATATTCACTCATTCCTTGTATGCCATTGATAATTTAACAAGTTGATGATCCACGGTCAAGAGAGCGGGTTCCTAGAGCAACGTAAACACCATCCAACGTACTAAAGTAACCAAAAAAAGATAGGGCGGGAAGTTGATCAGGATGCATCGACAAGGATGTCTCGAGTCTCGAGGTCCTTCATTGTTAGAAGGAAAAAAAAAAGGAAAAAACATAAACACAAGGGATCAAAGGAGTTCTTGATCCGCTAATTGTTCACAATTGATTCACGCGTTTGTTGTGAATCGGTGTTTTGTTTACGCGTAGTTTTTTTTTATTATTTTTTTCTCTGTGTTTTGATTCTTGCTTGTGTCTCAAAATCACGCTGCTCTGATCCGTGAGAGATTGATCTAAAGAGCTTTAAGGTTTTTTTTCAGGGTCTAGAATCGGCGACTTGTTAGTGAATCTAAATCACTGAGTCGTCGAGTAGTGCCACAACTTGTGAATGTACACCTTGGCTTTGAGTATATTGATGTAGGCGTGCTCTGTACCAGTACAATCGAAGAGACTACATAGACGCTTAATCTCCAATCTCGAATCGATCTAAGAAGCTGTCCGTCGCCTTTCTGACTGCAAATACGTCCCCCGGTCTAGGCATGCCTCCACCTACCTCCCTCCATCGATCCCCCCAAAACTACCGATCAGGAAGTCCAACAGACCCGATCGGGAAAGACCAAAACAATCCTAATCGGGAAGGAAGAGTAAAAAAACGCTAGAACGGTAAAAAAAAATCCTTTCTAACGAGCTCGTGGGTAACTCACAAAAGTGTGTTAAGCAAGCAGAGAGTGTCTACGAGAATCCACAGAGCGCTGTAAGGTATCTGTTTATCCTTCTTCTTGTTCCCACAGCTTTCTACTTCCCTTCTCTCCTCGTTTTCTCCCACCGTTCTGTGGCCCCACCACATTCGCCAGACCACGTTTTACGTATCAGGTAATTTTCAGCACGGAAACTGTAAACAAACGCGGTGAAAAATCGCCCGATTCGGCCAACTGCAAAACAACGCGATGACAAATTTTTACAACCAACGTTGACCCAAATTTGCCTATAAATTCAGTCCAAATCCCCTGATCATCGTCAACCTTTTTTGAACTTTCATTCCTCTCTTCATCAATCCCAACTTTTTACACTCGTTTTAACAATGCAATTCACTCAAGTCGTCTCCGTCGCCGCCGTCGCCGCTGTTGCCTCTGCCCAATTCGCCAACACCACCTCCACCGCCACTGTCTCCAAGCCATCCACCACTGTGATCACCATCACTTCCTGTGAGGAGAACAAGTGTCACGAGGTCCCAGTCACCACTGGTCTAACCGTTGTGACCAAGACTGTTGACTCCAAGGTTACCGTCTACACTACCTACTGTCCATTGACCACTGTCACCTCAACCTCTTCCAAGACCAACGAGACCACCAAGACTGTCCAGCCAACCTCTACCAACTCCACCCAATCCACCAAGATCCTTCCAACCTTCACTGGTGCTGCCGCCGTTGCCGCTCCAGCTGTCGCTGCTGTCGCTGCTGGTGTCGCTTTGTTGTTCTAAGTTTGAGTAGTGTGTACTTTTATTTAACGACCGGATACCCTTTTTGTGAATTTGTTGTATCTTTTCGTAGGGCTTACAATGTTCATTTCGGAATCAACTTGAATGTGATGAAATTATCCATTAAGATAGGAGAACCCCTATAATGAAGACAGTAGAACTTGAGCCTTATCTTGATGGTGCAAAATTTTCACCATATCATGAAAAAAATGAAGAATCTGCGGAATCACCGAATTGGGAAAAACATAAACAAAGATTTGGATTGGACAATTACCCCTACGTAGAGAAAGCAATCGTGTGATGTAGAACCTATACTCTCAACTTGAGTAAGGTAGCCAGTTATAAATGGAGGCACACCCTCAGAAAGATAACGCCTCAGAAATTATTTCATTCGTTTCCTCACCTTTGGCCTTGGGTATCTGTGTCCAAAATATCTGAGTAGTTGTCTTTTCTCGGGAGTTGGAGAGTCCAGACTATACTTGAAAGAAAAGAATTGTGGGTTTTTGATTCGTACAAAAGGGTGTCCTGCTCTGAGGACAATGGCATTTGAACAGCTCTACTTTGATTTAAGTTTTACGTCGCCAACAAAGATGAAATTAATGTAATAGACTCCAGAGCATTGAACACATCTGAAGTCTCGATCGATCTGCATCTGACACTTACTCAAAATCATCCAAATATGTCTTTTGAATGACTCCCCATAGGTGACTGCTTCGACGTTGTTCTCTCCTTGTGAAAACCACAGATACAGCTTCGTCCTTCTAAGTTCTATAGGTGTTGATTGAACAAAAGAGAGAATCCTTTGAGTCCCTAAACATTAAAGTGTAGTTAAGGATAGTTATACATATATCAACGCGTCTCATCAGAACAGTTTCGGCACCCTTTTTATGAGCTCCTCAAGTCAAATGAAATTCACACTTGGTAATTCAGATGCTCAGAGATTCTCTAGTCGATAAGGGCTTCTGTTGTCGTGATGGTGATTTTCTCTTAGACCAGAATTATATAGCAGTTTTTGCAATGGCTCATAAGGACACTCACTTTATTGGCGGAACATGGGCGATGTGGATGCAAATAGACAAAAAAATATACTGGCCGATTTTAGAGAACACATTCATGTTTGTGCTCTTTCTGGTGAGTGGTGATCACTAAGAGCTCCGTAAGTACAAAACATTGGCAAATGGACTTTATGGAGGATTGCGAAGCTGAAAATAGCTGCCAAACGCTATGTCACTTGATCTAGCAGATCTACCTAAAGCTAACCCGATACTCAAAACACACGGCTAGCTTTGGTCAAATTGGATGAATGCCGAGTTTATTGTATGGTTCAACTGTTTGGGATTCTTGTCAAGTAGTCTTGGTAGAAACTTGTTAAAGAAGGAAAGAAACAATCAGATTTTATCATACACCGGCTCGACTATATCCGAACTCGCATCTCCAATCTCCCACCAAAGTTAACACTAGACTTGTACGGCCTGCATCTTATCCGATCTTTCCCTATATACTACCTCGATCTAAGGATAAACATTGAGACATTTGCCAGTGGCTGCTAGGAGGATACCATTCGATTCACCGGATTGGAGATGGGTTCATTCTGGCCCGGTCTTGCAAAATCTTGCAGCTTCCAGGACAACCCTCAATGAAATTCTAACCTAAGCGATGAATCTCATGCCCCCAATGTTGCTCAGATGGTTTCAACTGAACGATGAATAAGTTGAACACAGCAAAGACCAGCTATTAGCTTTCGATTATGCGGTACGGCGCATCTGCTGAGTGCTCCAGGTCGGAGATCACATCGGGGTCGTGATGGCCCCTTCAACAACAATACATGGTTCACAGTATCTTCATCTAAACATCAGTGGAGTTTATTTCAACAAATATAAGGTCTCCAGACTTGCAAAGTGTTATCCCAACCAGTGGAGGCAACCATCCCTTCAACACCAGGAATCCATTTGGCCGACGTCAACCCCATCATATGACCACCATGCTTAAATACAAGACCAGCATTTTCACTCTCAGCATCGGACAGATCATATACCTGAGCCAAGGAGTCATCTCCTCCTGAAAGCAGGTATTGACCTCTATTCACATCAAAATCCAAGCTCGTTACTCCTCCTTCATGTACCTTCCTTGATACTAGAGGAGTCTTCATATCCCTCAGATCCCAGATATTCAGTACTCCGGTGCCATCTCCAGTGGCTATGACGTAGCTGTTGTGTTTGTTCAATGACAATGCATTAATTCCGTCCTTGTGATGAATCCCAGATTCGGCCCCGTTGTCTTTAGCACGAGCATCCACCAAACTCCAATAGTTGGACTCATTCGCCGTTACTAGCAAAGAAGTGTGTCCACTCACCCACTCAACAACATTGCTGCCTCTAGCATCAACAAACCTCGTACTCTTGCTCATCAGTTTCTCGCCTGATTTGAAAGAGTTCACGTCAAAGAGTTTCAATTCACCTCTTCCAGACACAACTGCCAGTGATTCCGAAGACTGTACGTTCCAAGCCATAGAATTGACTTCATCTTCACATTTTTCAAACCCAATGTCGTACCAGCTGTTACCAGTTTGAGCAGACTGTTGCATTTCTAAATCTGACGCATGTTTTGTCTTGTCGATGAGGTAGACACCACCTTTGGAACACCCTATTGAGATCAAATCAGGATTACGAGGAATGTAACTGATGCAATTCAGGTCGCCATGTCGGGTAGGCACCCCGAGGTTTTGTAAAGATGTGTATTTGACGTTTGGTGCAGGACTTTTGAACTCTTGTAATTCTCCATCATAGTCGCTCAGTGTGACTTCTTTATGAGGACTAACGCTTTTGGATGCAGCAGGTAAGGTGTACTTCCCAAGTCTAATGAAATCAACTTCTTTTTGTCCTCCTGAGTGCAAAGTTGTTAGGAGTCTGAAGGAAATGGAATCTTTGGAGTGTTCAAGATCTGGAAGGCATTCAAGTGCCAGTGAAGGCCACACTGCGTTATGCGTGTGGAGATGGGAGTAAAGCTTTGGGCTATTGTCCTTCCATGCGTGATATCGCGTGTGGGCTACTGGATCTTCCATTTCAGAATAACTTGTGTGATGAAGGTCCATCTTTAGTTGGACTCTCTATCTTTTTTTTTCCGTTGACGCGTTGGTTTCGCGAAGTGTGCTGCGTCTGGGCGCGTTACTTTCCCTAACAAACGGTCCACAAGTTCAATTTGCAAGTTACAAAATCTACTAGAAGTATACGATACTGTACGCTATTCTCAATATTTTCACGATCGATTGATTTAGAATCCCCTTCTTCTTCGTTTGCTGTTAATCCCAATATTGACAACACTTTTGACCTTTTTCACCTTCTCACCCCCAGCTTTGGCTTTATCCTCTTCATATTTTTTCTTATCCTCCTCTAACTCTTGTTCAATGGCTCTCTTATTATTGCTGACTCTGTCCTTCTTCAAAGTGTAAAAGACACTGCCATATTCCAATAACCATTCTGGTTCAACAGCTGTAACAATTGAGATGTACTCCTTAGAAGTCAACAGCAACTCATGGTATACAACGAACTCTGGAAGATCAGCCATTCCATAAAGTGAGGATGTAGGGTGCAGCTGTAACTCAATACCAGTTCTCAAGTTTAAGAACTCGCCGATTCTGCTGGACTTCTTTGCCGCCTGGTGGAAGAAACTGCTTGCAATACATTTCCGAACAACATCCCAGTCATACCCTGAGGAAGTAACAGGAACGCCATTGGACTTCATAATCAGTGTAATTTGTTCTTTAATCTCTTTGGCCTTTCTCAAAGATCTTCCATGTAGGAAATGTCTGGTGCACCAACTGTCACTACCCTTGTTGGCCTCCCATTGGGAAAACACATTGAGCAGTGTTAGATGGTCAGATTCTGGGATTTGAAACCTTGACCGGGCAATATCTGATTCCTCTTGTCTTTCTCTTGGTCTATAAAAGATGCTTGGCACTGATAGCATCGATACTATAGTGATCATCTCTAAGGAGCAAGAATTCTCAGCTGATATCAGCAACAATTTCGAAAGACTGGGTTGAAGTGGGAACTTTGACATCTTCAGACCAAGCCTTGTCAATTTCCCAAAGTTATCCAGAGCACCAAGAGCCCAAAGCTCATAAAGTGAGTTGACAATCGTGTCCTTTGGTGGAGAATCCAAAAAGGGAAACTTTATCAAATCATTGATCCCTAGGGATTTCAACAGCAACAATGTGTTAGCCAGATTCGTTCTTTGAATTTCAGGTATAGCTTGTTGGTACATTTCTTCCCTTGTCGCTCTCTCAGTGTACAATCTGTAACATGAACCAGAACTGGTACGACCAGCTCTACCAGATCTCTGGTTCGCATTGGCTAAAGAAATAGGGGTAATGGCAAGACTTTCGAGACCAATCTTTGGGTTGTATACCTTCAACTTTGAATAACCAGTGTCAATGACGAACTTGATACCATCAACTGTCAAAGAAGTCTCTGCAATGTTAGTGGCAACAACACATTTTCTATGGCCTTCAGGAGTTGGTTCAAAAATCTTCGACTGTTGTTCTGGAGGCAAAGACGAATAAATTGGCAGGATATCCAATGGTGGTGGATCTGTAAGCTTTGATAATTTATCTCGCAAAGAGTCGCAGGTAACTTCGATATCTTCCTGGCCAGTCATGAAGATCAAAATGTCGCCCGCTCCGTTTTGTAAATGAATGCTCAGGGCCTGCTTCACTGCACTCTGGACATAGTCTTCAACAGAATATTTGGAGTACATCACATCAACCGGGAAAGTACGGCCAGGGATAGTGAACTGTGGAGCATCACCAAAGAAGCTTGAGAATCTATCAGCATTCATTGTGGCAGATGTGATAATCAATTTGATGTTTCTTCTCCGGAATAAAAGGTTATTGAACAGCCCCAGAAGAACGTCAGTATTAAGTGTTCTTTCGTGGGCTTCATCCATAATGACACATGAATACTTGTCCAAATCTGGGTCCACTAATGTCTCTCTGAGCAAAACACCATCAGTCATGTACTTAATGACAGTCTTTGAGCTCGTCATATCTTCAAAACGAATTGAGTAACCGACTTCTTCCCCTAGTTTCACACCCATCTCCTCAGAGACTCTCTTAGCGACAGAAGTTGCAGCAACACGTCTTGGTTGAGTGCACCCAATGAGCCCCAGTTTGCCATATCCATCTTCATTGAGGAATTGTGTCAGTTGTGTAGTCTTACCAGAACCAGTCTCACCAATGATAATGATGACCTGGTTGTCTCTGATAACCTTTAGTAGTTGATCCCTCACTTGATATGCAGGAAGGGTCCTTCTTTGCTCCAGTATGCTCAACTTAAGCTTCTCTCTATCAAAAGATTTTTTGGATATCGCATGCTCTGATCTATCACTATTCTTTTGTTGATTATCTTGATCCTTAACTCCCATTACCTTGCCAATAACTGATCCAGACAAGCTGGCAGAATTCTTTGCCTTTATTCTTCGCTCTCTTTCTTGTCTCATCTGTTGCACCAGAGGACTACCTCTCCGTGCATGCACTGCCAGGTCACCTTGAGGATCTCGTATTACAGGTACTGGCTCTTTCTGCCTGGTGAAGACGTTTGTGTTATCTAGAAACGGTGGTGTCAAATGTTGTGTCACGATTCGAACCCTTGGCTGATCCGAGTCTTCGAAATCGAGGTCAACTTGACCTTTATGTATCGTTCCCGCAACGTGTAGACGATTCTGCTCCCATATGTCATTGCTCTTGGGCTTAGCTCCCTTTCTAGCTCTGAAGAGGCTCATACTGTGGGCATTGGAACTCGTGTAAGTGAAAAAGGTAAACAAAAATAAATTTCTGAAGCGTTTGGTAAGGCCACACCCAGCTCAAAGGTTGTACAGTCCAATAAACTGTGAGCTTTTAATCTACACCATATATCCATCTTCAGAATTGTAGCAGGTTTCATATTAGCATATTAAGTAGGGTATAAATAGGTATCATATCTAGCAGGTCTTAAACGAGACTTCTTCTTTCATTCCTCTTCTTCTTCCAAGTGCGCATTCTTTAAGGCACCAACAAGCTCTTTATCTTCATTCTCAAGATCCAACAAGTCCTCTTCGATAGCTTCAGGGATATCACCACTGTAACGTTTCTCAATCTCCTTCAATCTAGCCTGTTTCTGTTGCTCAAACTCAATAGCGTCTTGTTCTGCCTGGGCTGCAAGAGCACGTGCACGCTCTTGGGCCTTCAATTCAGATTGCTGTTTATCCTTGATCTTCTTAATCAGAGGTAGACTCTCCCAGGTACTTCTAACGTTAGTTTCAGAAGGCTCATCAAACACCCTTTGAGCAGCTACCTCTCTGTGCTCATACTCCCATGGGAAAATCGGAGCAGGTTTCCATTGAGTGTGAGACTCATCACGATAGGGCTCAGAGCTCCAAGCGTTAGCATACGTTTGAGATAAAGAGCGTGGGAAGGATTCAGCCTCTGGTTTGCCTGATTTTGGGGGTGCTTCAACTTCAGCATTCCAGTGATGACTGTCTGGTTGGATTGTCTCAAAGTATTGGTAAGATTGTGGGTCTAATAGAGTATCGGCATCAGAATGTTCCTCCACTTTAATCTCAGGCTCAGGGTACTCTTCAACTGGGATGTAGTAAACTGGGTCAACTCCATGAACTGTCTTTTGAATGTTATCATCACCACCAAAGAATTCGTAGTACTTGACCCACCAATTGTATCTCAAACCACCACGGTCCTCAATGCCAAACCAAGGCTTGTTGGAACCAATATAATGTACCAACTTCACTTTCTCTTCAAAATAGGCAAATGCAGGCTGATATTGGTATTGGCCACTTGGAGTCACGTTGAACAAGAATGGTAGTCTTCTCCAAGAGTGGTCTGGCCTGTTGTCCAAATGGAAGTACTCGTTTAGCAGACCTTGGTCTGCTCCATCAAAAGAAGGAGCGTTGGAGTGTTGGATCTTGTCCAGAAGTGCCAGGTAAGTGTCAATTGAAGGTTTAATCAAGAACACTCCTGAATTAAAAATGTCTGGCCAGCCAGAGTCAGGGGAAGCGACAATTTGAGTTTCGGTAAGATCAGCAAACTCGTCAAAGATAGAGGTAATTGACTTGAGTGGTAAGGTATCAGAGTCCAAGTAAAGAACCTTGTCAAACTCTGTCAACTTGAAGAGGTTGATTTTGGAGAAAGTAGGGGATAGTTCTGGTCTTTCGAGTAATTTGAGCTCATGTGAGTCAATTCTTGCATGGATAAGCTCAATTGGAATAACTTCATCAAAAACATTATTCACCTGATCTCTCTCGAATGGTGTTAGTTCACAAGCTAGGAGCACAACAAGCTTGAGTCCCTGATTGAAGGTTTCACCCTGTCTCAATGTTTTCCCAAGGACAAGGGCACCAGGTAAGTAAGAAGCGCTAAACAGAAGGGTAGCAATTGCATTGGTCATCTCTAACTTCTAATGATGATGATCTGAAGAGGTATCTATATTTGTAGCAACAATTGATTGGAATCTAAGAGGGCTGGCACCACATGTGAAAGTGCGACACTTTCAAAAATGTTCTCAGATACAAGCTCGAAAATTACCCTTTTCAGGAAAACCTAAACAAATGCTTACATAATATCTTACAAATAAAAGTACATTACGATTTTTCACCTTTCATTCATCTAAACAACCCGGCTTGATATCTTGTGTCTTATATGCATGAAGAGGAGTGGGTGCAGGTGTGGAGCATCCTAACGGGAGTAGGACCAGACGTTCTTCAACAAACCGTCTCTTTGGGCCAATCTGTTCAAGGAATCGTCAGCCTCACCTCTGGATCTGACATAACCAGACAAAGCGTAGGTAGTAACATCGTTTGGAATGGCTTGACCCTCCTCGTTAACGTTAACGATGTTGATTTGGACGGAAGCATGGTCCTTGGCCTTGATAATTCTGTTGGTGGCAGAGCACTTTCTTGGAACGTACAATTCGACCTGGTAACAAGTTAGTATTAGTTTCGATTTTTAATGAAGAGTAGCATTAGTGTATGTCGTGTCTGTGCTAAGTTCGCATAGAGTGAGGATAGAACTTGTGGGGTTCTCTTGGTGAGGTTGATGTGTTAAAGTTTGACGCAAGGATAGCCTCAATTATACTGGCTTCTGCTCATTAGCTTCATGATGATATGTTAGCGCAGTTATACAGATATTTGGGTCAGATGAAGTGACAAAACAGCTAGATGGGTATCAAACATGAAAATGTTGATGAAAATGTTGATGGGATGGTACATTGGGCTGGTGCTTGACATATCGCAAATGATGCTATGGTTGGCTCTGGAGCTGTAAAAACAACGTGCGGCACTCTGTGACTCTTCTGTATGTAAATCCACTTACGAGTTGACCCTTATCGTTTTCCATTTTGACTTAGTTTAACTGATGTTGTATCTCTCCCAAGGCCAGAAGGTTCAATTTTTCAAACATTTTTTCAAGGTGAAAAAATTGTTTGACGTGAAACTTCGCGAATATTATGTAATGTTTATTAGTGTGATTATGTAACGGTTCTCTGCCCTACACACCAATCACGTGAATTTCGAATAGGGTTTGGTGCTCGATCTTCCTCACAAGAAAAAGGATGTCACAAAAATCTGTCACAGTCTACTACAGCCAAACCATGAGATGCAAGTAGTGATTTTAGTATACAGATGATGCGATATTCAAAAACAAACTCTTGAAATGACTGCAACACTTTCCACATGATGAGTCTGTGGGAAGAAATCAAACCCTCTAATGCTCTCAACGGTATACAAATGACCATTTTCAGTCCCGTTGATGAACTTCTCCAAATCTCTGGCCTGTGAATGAACATTACAACTCACATACACAACCTTAGCAGGCTTGTAGTCTGAGAGCTGATTCAGGAAGACATCATCGCAACCTTTTCTGGACGGATCAATGATCACAGAAGTTAGATCATTCGGTGTGTCAATCTCGTTGAAGATCTTCTCAGCCTTACCATCAATAAACTTGACATTTGTGACACCATTACGTTCAGCATTCAAGTTGGCAAATCTGATACTCTCTTTTGAGACGTCAACGCCAACAACTTTATCAACACCTTTGGAGGCAGTGATGCTGAAAAGGCCTGAGCCACAGTAAGCATCCACCAGGTATAATGGAGAGTCAATAGGCTTGTTCTTGATTTGCAGGTTTTCACAGACGTAACTGGTCACTTTTGGCAAGATGGAGTTGTTGTTCTGGAAGAATTCGCCAGCTGAGAATTGAAAAGTGAAACCATTGATGTACTCTGTCACAATCTGCCTTGAGTTGGTCACACACGATTTAACCAATGAAACCTGATCGTTGGTGGTATTGATGAAACTGACATTACCAGCTTCATCCCTTGAGGCATCTTCTTCATTAACAACTTCAGTTGTGATTTCTTTATCCTTGGGGAAATCCCTAGTGTGTTCTCTGAGAAGTACTGTCACAGTTTTCTGGTACTTCTGCCACTCTTTTAGATATCTTCCTCTCTCATTCTTCAAACCAGTGTTGACAATCGGGGTACCGATAATACACTCCTCAATATCAAGAGTTGGTTGGCTACCACCATCTGTGATACAACCCGTTTTTCTCCATTGTGTTCTGTTTTTGGCACCAAATCCAAAACTTGGTCTAATCTCTTCACCAGCGTCGTTCAGCAATGGGATCTTACCACCACGTCTCTTATTCATTACATCAAAGTGTGGTGTCAACTTTGTTCTATAAGAAAACTTCTTTGGAGATGGGATAGTCGAGCCAATCTCTGGGATCTTTCCATTGGCCAGAAGCCCCTTCGCTAGGTGAGCGTAGGCGTTGACAATGGTTCCTCTTTTCCATTCTAACTGAGTGTTATAAGGCAACATCTGGTACTGGCAACCAGCACAAGTTCCAAAGTAGCCGCACTTGATTAATTCATCGTTTCTATCCTTTGAAGGGGTCGTTACCTCAACTAAATCAGCTTCAGCATGCGTTGGTATGGTTCTGAAGATCTTGATTGTAGCGACATCGCCAGGAATCGCAAATGGGATCACAACAATTTGCTTCTTCTTCTCATCTATAGGGTTTGAAATCACAGCAAGGCCATCACCGTTAGATGTTAGCATTTCAACATTGACGTTATCCACCACACGGTTGAAAGTAGCGAAAATGGCCTTATCGTTGAGGATACCATGCATGTCGTTTAAAATATCCTCATGAGAGAGGTTGTGCTTCTCCCTCAGACGCTTTATTTCATGTTTGAGGATACCTTGAGGTCCCATTGGATCAACAGACTTTTGTTTGTACTTGATAACTCTCTTTTTCTCCTTCTTTGGTTTGACACCATCGTCATACGTGCTGACTGGTTCATCCTTCTGAACGTCTGAAGGAGATTCTAGTGTCTGCTTTTTTAAAGTAGGTTCTTCACGAGCAGGTGAAGGTGAATGGTCTCTCTTTAGCACAATCTCCACCATTGTATCAATATCCCTGTTATCGGTGTCTTGTTTTGGCAGCTCATCGCATCTGAAATTTTTTTAACTGCATCAAAATCCGCGAAAGCTATTACGTAACTTACAAAACACCGAATTCTACTGGCTACACGAAGTTCCTGGTTGATTACTAAATAGACCAGCCTATGAGTAGATCTAATATACATTGCTAAAAGCTATTGCTTTCAAGCAGATGTCTCTAATGATGACCACCCTGAAGCAATGGAACTCACAGCTTCAAACTTCTTTAAAACACCCTTCCCGAATACCACTCTAGGGATACCCAATTCGGCCAGGTAATGTCTCCAGTCACCAGCACTAACCACCCCGTTCTCGTATGCATGTGATAATCCAATTAAAGGAAGACCCAAACTCACAACATGCTTTGCCCTGATGAACTCTCCTTGGGCTACTCCGGAGCCAGAGTCAATGCCACTTGGTGTATCGAGGGAAAGGGTTGAAATTCCAGATGCATTGAGGTATGATATTAGCTGCACAGTAGAATTCTGGTCTTCTGGGGTCAAATCTGTAATGTTTGTATCATAACCTTGCAGGGCATCAATTATTAGTTCTGGTGAAAGAGAGTTCACCTTGTTTGTAAAATCATCAAAAGAGGTAATGATGGCAGGTGCTTTTATAGCAGACCAAAGCTGTAATTGTTCATCAACTTGTTCATCAACATCTTCGGTGCTGAGTGAAACAGGTGAATAGATGATAACGGTACATCCCAGGTTGTGTAGTTGTCTTGCAACAGCAATACCACGCGCACCAGCTTTGTTGTTGGACACTACCACAATAACCACTGGGGCAGAGTTGTGATTGTTTGCAATACGACCGACTCCGCCGAGAATCTTGATGACAAGTTGTTTGATGTTCAAAGAGGCTGTCTCGGCAAGGATCGAAGGATGATGGGACAGCACATCTGTTGTGGTGGTCTCAATCTGTAAGAGTTGAACAGGTGTAGCAAATGGTATCACAACACCATTGGATGATAGTTGAATACTTCTTGGACGAGGAGATGCAGGAGATGCAATGCTAGTGTTATTTTTGGCATTTGAAGTTCCTGTTGGAAGGACCATCTCATCATGGGCAAACTTGGTCTTAACCTTGTTGTGACCAACAAGCCTATCAGCAGCATCAATACCGTCATTATCAGCAAACTCTCTCAATGCCCATTGCTTGTTGAAATCAGCTGTGGACTTCTCAAAATCAAAATCCCCAGAGTTCTGGATATTGGCTATTGAACTGTCAAATGTCTCATTACCAACAACGTATCCCGCACCACCATAGTAGTCACTTCTCTCCTGCTGCTTCTCTTTCTTGTCATTACTCTGTTTGGCCTTTGCCTTCTTTGTCTCTTTCTCCTTCTTCTTCTTGAGGTGGGAAGGAACATCAACCACTTTTAAATCGGCAATGTCATTGCCATCCAGGACAACAGCCTCACCGTTAACTTTCAAAAACAATTGCTTTGAGGCACATTTCTTAACAGATCCTTGAATCTGGTTCCCTGACTTAAGGGACACCTGGACCACAAATCCAGTAATTGCTACCATTGTGATGACTTGAGGTCTGGCTCTATGTTGTTGATAAAAGGCGGTGGTAAAAAACGATCACTGTTGCTTCGCGAATTTTTGGAAAATTTGTTTACTTTTCCTTTCTGCCATAGTTAAAGCCCAAGCTCTTGAGTAAAACCATCCCAACACTGTCCAAGAAGATGTCATGGCCCACAGCGGAATGGCGTGAACTCAAAGAGAAGACGGATAATGACTCCACTCTCCAAAACTACACCCAACTCATCACCCTAACGGAGCAATCGCTGCCCTCACAGCCCACTCCAGAACAAAAGGCAATCATTTATCAGACCTTCAACGATCTTCTGGCGAAATGGCCGCTCTTGTTTGGTTACTGGAAGAAACTGAGCTCCCTGACATATCAATTGGATGGTCTAGATGCAAGTATTGCAACCCTATGTCGTGCTGTGGGTGTCTTCCCATCCTGCGTAGAGCTATGGGTTGACTACTTTACGATTCTTTCGTCGAACTATCAGAGTGGAGTGGTATTGAATGGGAATCAAATAGATGCTGATTTTGTCAGAAGCGAGTTTGAACGTGGCTGCTCTGAAGTTGGTGGCATTTTCATGGGTGCCGATGTCTGGGATAAGTGGGTTGCATTTGAACAGCAGAGAGGAACCCAAGAAAAGGTTGTTCTTGTTCTGTGGAAAGCAGTTCATTGCCCGCTGTATGACTACTCAAGGCTCTACTCTGCATTTACTGAGCATTGGAACAAGCTACCGATAGAGAAGGTATCAAAAATTACAGGATTAAGTGGAACTGCAGATGAATTGAAGTCTCAGTTTGATGCTGTGTTCCAGGCTACTCAGGCTTATGTTTCAGAGATCTGGCCTTTTGAAAGTGTGCTGAAACAGAAATACTTCAACAATGAGATCAACAAAGATGATCTGCCGACGTGGGAGAAGTACATTGAGTTCCAATTACAAAAGTACGCGTCTTTCAAGACACAAGTTGTCAAAACCCAAGTTGTGACTACTTTTGAACAATGTCTGATACCAATGGCTTCTGTCAAGGAGTTTTGGTACAAGTATCTCAAGTTCCATTTAACTCAGGACCAACAAGATATCCCTGCAATTGATTCCATTTATTCCAAGATATGCAATATCTTCCTTCCTGTCACTGATTTCAATATCAGACTCAGTTGGGCCCTTTTCCAAGAGATTCATTTCAACGATGACTTGAATAGGGTTGAAGAAACATATCTCTCCA
Organism: Barnettozyma vustinii; assembly: GCA_030569515.1. Classification (NCBI taxonomy): domain Eukaryota; kingdom Fungi; phylum Ascomycota; class Saccharomycetes; order Phaffomycetales; family Phaffomycetaceae; genus Barnettozyma; species Barnettozyma vustinii. The sequence goes on from JAJMLD010000022.1 coordinate 52,779, forward strand.
CTATCAAATACAACAGACTGGAATTCAAGCCTTTAGTGGAATATATCCAATTCCTCTGTCGTCGAGATGGTCTTGATACAACCACAGCTTCACTTCAAGTCATTGTATCTACGTATTTTAACCAGAAAAGCACGCAACCGCCGAAAATTGAGGAACAAAGACTCATTTCTCTACTCAATGACAAACTTGCAGGCCTGGCTTTGGCACAATTGCTCAAAATGAACAAGCAACCCAATGCAATCAAACCACTGATTCTAAAATATGTCCAGAAACCTCAATTGTCAAGCTCGATTCCATTCTGGACTCGATGCTTCAAATGCATAAAGGAAGAGGGAGATCTTACCCAGATACGCTGGGTCATAGGTCTAGTCTGTGGTTCATCCATCCCAGTATCATACAAAGAATTACTTGTTGCTGATTTCATCGAGTGGCTAGAATGGAACCATATAGAACAGCTAACCCCTGAACTCTTGCTGTCCATGGAAAGACTGATTCCCCTACTGGCAGGCCAGAAAGAAGACAAGAAATTGAAAAGAGATTTTGTCAATCCCGGATTCGCCAATGCTGAGAGACCTGAAATCACTAATGTGGAATTGGATAGACCAGCGGATTGGCGAACTCCTTCGTCATTGCACACGTTCAAGAATGTGGAGAAAGCTGCAGCTAAAATTTTGCCTCTGGAGAATGAATAGACTTGATAATAGATTATCTCTGGACAAATTGTTAGTAGCAAATGTACAATGTCTCCCTACTTCTTAGTTTCAGATATCAACTGTGCCTCTTTTGGTTTATCACGCAGGTGCAGGCTTTTTCTCCCAACTTGTTAGAGTCATTGTATCACTTTATTCAGATTGTTCTTGATTCCTCAGTCCTCTTATATCATCTTTGTCTCGTATGTCCCAGGTAAAGTTTTGTCCTACCTTTGTAATCTCTGTGTTCTATTTGCGTATTTGTCCCTTGTCCTGTGTCCCCTCTTTGTCTGTCCCTTATCATCTGTTTGTCCCTTTGTCCAATTCGTCCTCTGTATTTTGTCCGTTCTCTTACATCCAACCTCTCGGATTAATTAGTCAGATATGACATAATCATATTTGGAGAGTTAGACAAATTCTCAAATTGAAACCTGGGAGCGGCAAAACACAAACCTACACAAATCAGATACAAACACGCGCCCAAGCTGTACTTCACCTATCCTTTAAGCTGTTGAAAAAGATGGGATTCTGTTTCTCCTGTTTAAAACCTCAGGGCTCTGCACAGGAAAACCAACCATTGCTTGCGGAGAACGAGCGTGAGGCTATCTCCCTACTCCTCCAATATCTTGAGAACCGTTCAGAAGTCGACTTCTTCCATCATGGTCCTCTAAAGGCGCTATCTACCCTTGTCTACTCCGACAATATTGACTTGCAGCGCTCTGCTGCTTTGGCATTTGCTGAGATTACTGAAAAGGATGTGCGCGCGGTGGACAGAGAGGTGCTGGAACCTATCCTTATCCTATTGAGAAGCGCAGATTCTGAAGTTCAGAGAGCAGCATGTGCCGCATTGGGTAACTTAGCTGTTAATAATGAAAACAAGATTCTAATTGTCGAGATGGGCGGCCTGGAACCTTTGATTCGCCAAATGCTGAGCAACAATATTGAGGTTCAATGCAACGCGGTGGGTTGCATCACAAACTTGGCGACTCAAGATGACAACAAGGCCAAGATTGCCCGTTCAGGTGCTCTTGTTCCATTGACCAAGCTGGCGAAGTCTAAGGATCTTAGAGTCCAAAGAAATGCCACAGGCGCACTATTAAACATGACACATTCAAACACCAACAGACAAGAGTTGGTCAACGCCGGTGCTGTTCCTGTCTTAGTCTCCTTGTTGAGCTCACAGGATCCAGATGTTCAATACTACTGCACCACAGCTATTTCAAACATTGCAGTTGATGAACTGAACAGAAAAAAACTCTCCAAAACCGAACCTCGCCTCATTTCACAATTGGTTCAATTGATGGACTCGTCGAGTCCTAGAGTTCAGTGTCAGGCAACGCTGGCCCTCAGAAACTTGGCCTCTGATCCTGGCTACCAGTTGGAGATTGTCCGTGCTGGTGGCTTGCCTCACTTGGTCAACCTTTTGCAATCTTCACACCAACCCCTCATCCTTGCTTCTGTTGCATGCATCAGAAATATCTCCATCCATCCACTAAACGAAGGTCTAATAATTGATGCCGGTTTTTTGAGTCCACTTGTTGCCCTGTTAGATTTTCCAGACTCTGAAGAGATTCAATGCCACGCTGTTTCAACACTTCGAAACTTAGCTGCTAGTTCTGAACGCAACAGACTGGAGTTGTTGGAATCTAATGCCGTTAAGAAGTGCAAAGAGTTAGTGTTGGAGTCATCTATACCTGTTCAATCTGAAATTTCTGCATGCTTTGCAATTTTAGCCCTGGCTGATGATTTGAAATTGAAGCTACTTGCATTGGGGTTATTGGACGTGTTGATTCCGTTGACATTTTCTCCAAATTCAGAAGTCTGTGGCAATGCCGCTGCTGCGTTGGCCAACCTTTGCTCTCGTTTGGGCAACTATGAAGAAATCAAACTGAAATGGACTGAGCCAAGTGGAGGTATCAAGGGTTTTATTGGACGCTTCCTAAAGGGTGGCAACCTCACATTCGAGCACATTGCACTATGGAGCTTGGTCCAACTGCTAGAATCTGGTGATTCAGAGATTATAAACACCATCAAGGAGGATGCCCCTGAAGGCGAGGAGAGTTTAAGAGAATTGGTTGTGAAGTTGGCTGATTTGAATCATCCTTCAGTCGTAACGAATGGTCTCAGTGATGAAGGTGAGGAGGGCAGTGGCGACCCAAGAGCTGAACTGTACGGATTAACTCAACAGATTCTACAATTCTTGTGATCATTCATAATTTGAGAAGGAAGAGGAGATGCTATTTTATTTCAAAGAACTGTTGTCATTATTATTCAAAGTATATGGGTTAGAGGTGTGTTTTTATAGCTACTGAGTTTAATTCAAATTTATCATAATTATGCAAATAGGGCTTCTCTTTGCTGAGAGTTGGCTGCTGGTTCCGGCTCCTTAACTTCTTGATGAATCTTTCCAAGGCCTGTGACTGTAGGCATATCAGGCAGCTTGTCATCAGCAACATTCCCATTAACCTCTCTCTCCAACTCAGCCAACTCCTCATCAATTTCATCTTCGTAGTCTCTTCCAACGACACTCTCACTCAGCACAGCGTCAATTTCTTCCTGATATGCTACATTTTCTCTAACGTCATCCATCAAAGCCTCAACTTCGTTCAAACTCATCTCCTGATTCAACTTTTTCAGAAGTTCATTACCCTGTTTCAAACCTGTGAGAAATTGTTTCTCAATCAACTTGAACTCAATGGTTCGTATCATGTTCTCCAGATTCATCACTTGATCACCCACATTTTCAATCAGCTTCTCCTGGTACTTCATTCTCTTCAGGAGCATTGTCGCACCAGTCTTATCATTCTGTGTGAGTTTCTCTTTGATTAGTAGACGCTGCTGTCCCACATTATGAGATAGGGTTGTCTGGTACTGGGTTAGCTTATCGCGTTGGAGTTTGACTTGAAGGATTGCCCTATCTTGTTGTGTAATCCTTGATGAAGAGTTTCCCATAGTTATCGTCGTTTGACCGGTCAAGGATGAAATACAAACTGAAGCCCTCTGTCTAACAGATTATGCAGAGATGTGACAGCTGTGATTTGTAGACAAACTTGAGTACCTGGAGAGATTTCAAAGGAATGAGTATGGGTTATCGTTTATCTGATCGCTGTGGGCTAGCATATATCACGTGCGTGATTTTAAGTTCGTCTGGGAAAGTTATATATTTACCCACACATCAATTGGTTGTATAGTGTAGTGGTCATCACTGTCGGTTTTGATCCGACCAACCCCGGTTCGAATCCGGGTACGACCTAATTTTTTTTTACCACTGAAAACTTTTGACTATGACATAAGCGAAATCTGCGTTTTTTGTTTCTTGGTTCGAGAAACACCAAAAACAGCACCAAAACACAGGATTCGTTTAGCCAACAACAAGGAAGTAGATTATCTCTGTTGTCTCCTTGCGAATCCTCTGAAAACATCGTTGGTCGCACAGAAATCATAAAGCAAACCCGATGGCACAGAATATCAAGCAGGAAGCAAATGCCAACAGTAATATGAGGTCCACAGGTCAACCTGCCAATGGTTCACAACAGCAACAGCAACAGCAACAGGCGCAGGCTCAGGCTCAGGCTCAGGCTCAGGCTCAGGCTCAGGCTCAAAATCAGGCTCAGGCTCAACAAAGAAAGCAGGGAGCCCAGCAGTTCTCTGCAGCCGACCTAAACAGAATTGTGTTGGAGTATTTGAACAAGAAAGGGTACCACAGAACGGAAGCGATGCTCAGAGTTGAAAGTTCGCATACGCCTACAGCCCTTGTTAAGGAGACGCCCACTCTACAACCATCTCTGACATCTCAGTCCCAAGCACCTGTTTTCAGAGAAAAGATGGACCCAAGTGCCTATGAGCGTGGTTATTCAATGCTGAAGGCATGGGTTGAGAATTCTTTGGATGTTTACAGATATGAACTGCATCGTGTGTTATATCCAATATTTGTTCATTGTTATTTGGACTTGCTATCAAAGAACTTCCCTGTGGAAGCTAGAAGGTTTTTCAACAAGTTCTCCTCTGACCATGACATTCTTCACGGTACAGAGATTTCCAAATTCAGCTCAATGGGGAACCAGGAACATTTAGAAGAGAACGAATTGTCAAAACTTTACAGAGAAAAGAAGTATGTGCTATACATTACAAGAACAAGTCTGAATTTATTGCTTTTCTTCCTTCATGAGAACGAGGCCCTTGGTGGCTCTCTCCTAATTGGTCTAATCAACGCGTTTATAACACCAGTCATTGTCAATGAAGATGCTGCAGCGTCTAGTGGCGAAGGTGCACTTGATGATGGTATCAAGGGATTTGCCTCAACAGAGGAGATTGCAAAATTTAATAACCAACCAGTAAAGCTAGGCGCCCTACCTAAGGATCCCCAGTTTGAGAAAGAGGTTAAGGTTGAATTGGAGAGAAAGGACCAGCAAGAAAAGATCACACCAAGTTTAGTTGATGAGTTTAACAAGTTGAATGAACCTGTTACAGGTGAAGAAGTCCCATCAAAGGAATCATTGCCACTACCACACTACACATTTATGGATATTCAACGTGAGATTATCAAAATTAAAGAATCTAGAGACTCAATCAAGCTTGATTCTTTCCAAGCGGCATCCCCAAGTGTATGCATGTACACATTTCACAACCACAACAATGAATTAACCACCTTGGACTTCAACCAGGATTCAAACTTCATTGCTGGTGGGTTCCAGGATTCGTACATCAAGCTTTGGTCCCTTGATGGATCAGCTATCAATTCCATTATCCCAAAGGACCCAAAGAATGTCAATGAGCCTACCAGAAAGTTGATTGGTCACAGTGGTGCCGTTTATGGACTATCGTTTTCACCAGATAACAGATATTTACTATCCTCATCGGAGGATAAGACTGTGAGACTATGGTCAATGGACACTTGCACTTCCCTTGTGAGTTACAAAGGTCACAACCACCCAGTTTGGGATGTCAAGTTTTCTCCCTTTGGACACTATTTTGCCACAACTTCACATGATCAGACTGCAAGACTATGGAGTTGTGATCACATTTATCCGCTTCGTATTTTCGCTGGTCATTTGAATGACGTTGACTGTGTTGAGTTCCATCCGAACTCCATGTACGTCTTCACAGGTTCTTCAGACAAGACTGTGAGGATGTGGGACATTACCAGCGGTCAATGTGTACGTGTTTTCCAGGGCCACACCGGTGCGGTGAACACGATGGCTATCTCGCCAGATGGTAGATGGCTCGCATCGGCAGGCGAGGACAGCCTGATCAACATTTTTGACATTGGTACAGGTCGTCGTTTGAAGTCAATGCGTGGTCATGGCCGTTGCTCGATCTTCTCCTTGGCCTTCAACAACGAGGGCACTATGCTCGTCTCTGGTGGCTCTGATAACTCTGTGCGTGTATGGGACATCAAGAAGGGCACTGGTGAGGCAGGTCCACAAGCGGATCCCTTCCCTATTAATGTGGATGACAATACGACTAGCGTGTCCCAGGGCAAAGTGAACTCTGGAAAGCCAGATGAGGCAAAGAGACGTAAGGAGATTGCTCCTACGAATGACCATATGTGCAGTTTCTTCACCAAGAGAACGAGTGTGTACAAGGTGCAGTTCACTAGAGGAAACTTGTGTTTGGCAGCCGGTGTATTTAATGGATAAAGTGGGTATCATAAATGCAAAGTTTTATTAAAGGTTTCATTTCATTAGGTTGCTGTATCAGCCAAAGCAATATCCCAAGGTCCTTGGAGTTCATCCTTGTACTTTTGGAGCGTTAGAAAGTACACTGGGGACACGAAAACCAGGCCCAAGTTCAACACGACATATCCACCCACTAGCAGCCATGCAGTCCCATCACCATCAAATCCAAACCACATCAAGACGCAGTTCAAAAAATGTACTGATGCAATCACTGTTGCATATATAGCTTTCCAAAACTTGACTCCGTGAGATGAAGAAGGCTGTAGAATTCTGGTTCTCAGTTGTTGAATCAGGAGAGGCACGAAACAAGCCATTTGAAAGCTAAACAATATGAAGCAAAACACCTCGACGTTTGACCTCAGTCTCGATGCAAGGAGCACAACATTAAATATCAGCAGATTCATTCCCAGGAATCCTCGTTGCTTCTGCCTCGGGTCAAACTTGTAGTCATTAAGGCATAGATTCAAACAACCGAGCCAAAATGATAATGACCAGATAGAATCTGAAGACGTGGATTTCGACAATGACTTCAGCACAGGTGATAATGCCAGTATGGTGAGCGTGAGTAGCAGTGATGACTTCAGGATATTGAAAATGACACTTTTTGATAGCTTGGAGGTGCCCATAATGAAGGCCACGATCACACCAAGTGTAGATAACGCCGATGGCATTTCCACAGAAATATTCCCTCTATAGTTCAGCATCTTAACAAACACGAGCTTTATCAACGCGAGCAACCCAACTTGCAATGATACTAGGGTGAAGTCAAAGCTGAGGGCCCAAAAAGAGTGCTTCTGCACAGTCGAGTTCCTCTTCAACTGGGAGAGGAACGAGGAGTCCGTGTAGTTGTCAGGGTAGGGTTGGTGGATATGCAGCAGCTTCCGCCATGGTCGTTGCCTCTGCAATGAGTGGCGACGAGATCGGTTCATTTGTCGCAGATGAAGAGCTGTGAGAAACCTTTGGGTCATGTAGTGTTGCCCTTTCTTTCTTGATGATGTCTTTGTGAATTCCGGTCGCGTTGCCCTCGGAAGTAATACACTACTGTTGACACAACCATCATGAAGCCATGATGGTTTTTATCCAAAAATGCTCTATTTTATGAATCAGCTAACACCTGCTTTGGGTGTACTCCAGTTCCCATTTGGCCACGTCAAGATGCCGGATCTTGTATAGTCGCCTCTCTCCATGGAATCGTGGTCCAGAGAAGCTCTCGCTAGTCTCAAGTGGAGGGTGACCTCATAATTGACTTCCAGGGCCAATTTCATAATCTTTTTCAACTCCAAATCCTCATCAATCAACTGTCTCAGATCCAATATTGTGGAATTCCCGACATACCGTTCAACATCATTGATCAGCAAGGAGTAGCCATCCAGATCTCCCAATGGCTCTTCAGATTTGGCCCATGAAAGTAAACCACCACCATAATAGGTGAAGTTCAGCGGTGGTTCTATTGAAGAGCCGGCCTCGCCCCGCATTAAGCTCACATTGGACTCTACAATACTGGCAAAATCCCATCTCGCAATGCCAGAAATCATTAACCCTAGAAGCACACCTTGTAGAACAAATGCAGACCAACCTCTCGTAGCTGTCCCTGGTAAGAACATCATTCCAAGAATGTAATGGTGCACTCTGAGTCCAAGTCCCGGAAGTAAAGCAAGCACAATGAGCCCCAAGGTCACAAAAAAGTAGAATACGACATACTTCACCAATCGACCCGAGAGCCAAATATGATATCCTTGAACCAGTGAACAAATGATCAACACAGCTAGAATGAGAATAAAAGTGAGGAAACTCCCCGGCATGTTCATGATATCATTCGGGGTCAATCTGTCCACTGGAAGTCTGTCAAAAGTGACATTATTGGCAATACCAATCCAAAATAGCGGATACCAAAGTCCCACTTTAGCCACTGGTGACGTTGGTTCACTCATTGTTCTCTTCACAGTGGTGCTCCAGACAACATACAGCACAAAGCACAGTGGTAAAAACCGTTCAAATCCAATGGATATTAGTGTGGCAACAGTCTGTGGTTCCCTTGCATCGGCAATGATTGGGGGATCCAATGTCAGAATAATGGTCCAGAACCCCAAAATGCTGAGGATCCAGAAGCTCACCTCACCAGACGCCATGTAAATGAGAGGCAATCCAAGTACGAAGTTGATAAAAAGAACAACAATCCGCGGATCATAGCACCCACCTATCTCCATTCCGTTGTCAAATCTAGCAAACTTGAAACTAGAAGGGAAGAAACTGTTGAAGCCGATTGAAAACCCAGTGCCATAGTCACCTTGCTTACTGTCAAATGATAACTTGGCACCGTCAAACTTCAACCTCACACAGCCACCAAACAATGACGAAACCACACCTGAGTGAACAGCAGAGGAGCAAGGAAACGAATCACCACGGTAAGGATACGTCAAGTCGTAATCGTTCTGGTCTTCTTTTGGTATAGCACCACCTCCGATACTGTACTGTCTGTACTTCACCATCTCATCACCCACAGGTGTTGAGGAGTAAGTCCAACCCCGATCACATAACGCAGGACACTTGATAATTACTTCACTTTGTTCAGGCATGCACAACTCAGCATCGACACCGCACAATTGGTTCTTCCCAGTCCAAAACTTACCGGCTCCAGTGCACGACATTGCAATCACTTCCAGCCCTTTCCCATTCTCATCAATGGCATGAGCACCTTCCCATAAATGCGGTACTAATATCGTGAGCAACAATATAAGCCACCCAGCAAGATACGCCACCAACACCACGACCTTTTTCCATTGAGGATACCGCACCCTGAAAAGATACGGGAATCGTTCAAATGGTCCCACAAACACACTGTGTGACAAATCAGGCGCACTATCCCTCGATTGTTCCGGTCCATCAAGGAGCCGCAACACTGAATCCAGTTGTGGACTGCCCGTGTTCCATTCCTTCATCTTAGTAGTGATGTTCTTGTCCTTATGCTGATCCCGTGAGTCCCGTCCTACGTCATCTTCATCGTCATAGTCATCACTGTAGTTGTCAAGGTGGCGAAGGGGTATGGACTCCTCTCTCTGGGGGTGAGTGAACCGGGAGTAACCTTCTGGATTGACGGCTCTTCTCATTTTGACTGGCCAATTGATGCGAAAAGTGGAATCTTCTCTTTTTGATTTAATTAATTCCTCGGCCTTGGTAAAGCCGAAAAGAATATCACACGGATATCCGGGTTTAGCAGTCAGGGTTTTGGACGAATGTGTCAAAAGCATCGAAACATAATTTTTACTTCGATTAGTTAATTAGTTCATTGGCATAGCTATTAGAATGTGTGAAAACTCAATTAAAACCATAACATTAAACAATAAACTAAAAACTCATATTCTTAAGCCCAAGTCTTGAACTTGTTGATCAAACCATTTGTACTGGCATCATGAGAGGAAATCTCAGAATCATCCTCCAACTCTCTACCGATTACCTTAGCCAACACCTTACCCAACTCGACACCCCATTGGTCAAAAGAGTTGATGTCCCACACAGCACCCTCTGTGAAAGTGAGGTGCTCATAGTATGCAATCAAAGCACCCAGCGTGCCTGGCGTGAACTTCTTCACCAAGATCGAAGTGGTTGGTCTGTTACCAGAAAACACCTTGTGTGGAATCAAGGACTCAGAAGAACCCTCTGCGGCAACAACCTCAGGAGACTTACCCTTCAGCAAAGCCTCGGCTTGGGCAAAGTAGTTGGAGGCCAACATGCGCTGGTGCAAGTTGTTCTCGATTGGATTGTGGGATTGGGCAGCCAAAATGAAGTCAGATGGGATGACTTTCGTACCTTGGTGCACTAGTTGGAAGAAAGAGTGTTGGGCATTAGTTGCAGGCTCACCAAACAAAATTGAACCAGTCTGATAATTGGTGCGCTCAGAGCCACGGGTGGTGGACTTACCGTTGGACTCCATGGACAATTGCTGGAGATAGGCTGGGAAGCGGTGCAAGTATTGGTCAAATGGAACAACTAGGTGAGTCTGTGCGTCAAAGAAGTTGTTGTACCAGACTGATAGCAAACCAGCTAGCAGTGGGATGTTCTCCTCGATTGGGGTGTTGACGAAGTGGGCATCCATGGATTCAGCACCTTGCAAGAATTGCTCAAATTGCTCGTAGCCAATGTATAGGGCAATAGATGTACCAATGGCAGACCAGACAGAGTAACGGCCACCGACCCAGTTCTCAAAGCCAAACATATTCTTGGTGTCAATGCCAAACTTGGCAACTTCGGACTCATTGGTGGACAGAGCGACAAAATGCTTAGCAATATCAGCTTGGGTAGCCTTGTTGAGGAACCATTTCTTAGCAGAGTTGGCATTGGTCAAGGTCTCCGCAGTGGTGAAGGTCTTAGAGGCAATCAAAAACAGGGTGGTCTCTGGGTCCAATGTGCTCAAAGTCTCGGCAATGTGGGTACCGTCAATGTTGGAGACGAAGTGGGCATTTAGTGATTGTGGATCAGCATAGTGCTTCAAGGCCTCAGTAACCATCACTGGACCCAAATCAGAACCACCAATACCAATGTTGACAACATCAGTGATCTTCTTACCTGTGTAACCGGTCCATTCACCAGATCTGACAGCAGTGGAGAATTCTTTGATATGCTCCAAGACAGCAGACACTTCTGGCACGACATTGACCCCATCAACAAAAAGTGGCTTCTTGGAGACGTTTCTTAGGGCAATGTGGTAGACTGCACGGTCCTCAGTGTTGTTGATATGTTCACCAGCAAACATGGCATCACGGAGCTTCTCAACGTTGGTCTCTTTACCCAAGGCAATCAATGCAGACCAAATCTCTGGGGTGAACAAGTTCTTGGAGAAGTCAAAGAACAAAGACTCGCCATTCGAAGTGGTGAACTCCTTGGAATAAGTCTCGAAACGAGAAGTGTCCTTGGACAACTCGTCAGCAATGTCGATAGATTGGGCGAATTGAGCATGGAGAGCCTCGAGCTGCTTGTAAGTGGCGAGATCAGTGAGCATTGTGGGTAGTAATTTGATAGAATTGCGGATAGAGAGGAGAACAAGGGGGAAAGCTGATGGGTTTAAATCATTTTTGCAGCTTCGCACAGCAGAGTTCCGTCAGGTGGTTGTTAGTGTCACGTGAGTATTGTCTGAAACTAAACTTCATCATCAAGAGTTCATGAGAGGTTGCTGTCTGTGGGTATAACTGTTGATCTCTACACTCTCCTCTCTTTATAATCATTACTTCATAAACACATATCTGTAGGAGACAAAGCTCTCGTCATCATTGCTCTCGTCTAATCAAACTCCTCACAACATCCATCTCACCCTCCACCTGCTTCATCATCTGCCTCAGCTCATCACCCTGTGTGTCACCTCCAGACTGCTTCATCAACTCCACAAGTTTGATCTGACTCTGTCTCAACTGTGCCCATTGTTGTTTCTGCTCCGCCTTGATGCCCTGTTGCTGCGCGTGTTGCTGGCGAACGTCGTCAAGCGCATCAATCTGAGTCCAAAGTCTGTCCTGGTGGTCCACTGGGATAGGAATTTTGGAGTCCATTGTAGGTCTCTGTGCGTATCCTCTGTGCCGGTGGCTGTGGTTGTAGTTGTGTAGGTGTATCTTGGTTTGTTCTGTGAGTTGTTACTTTAGATGTATGTACATATTTGTCCCGGAGTCTGTCGGAAGGAGTGCGCGCTCGGGAATGAGCCGGCCATCTTGAATACGGACAACTCAAATGCGTATTTGAGGGGGCAAGTGTTCCTGACTTACGTTTAGAACTATGGATTTCGGAATTGGAAAGAAGAACCTCTTGGTTGTATGATTTGTAATATTCTTTCTTGAAATCAGTTATCAAAAGATGAAGTAGTAAATCTTACACCAAAGCAGCAAAGGCATGAACATCCCTTGAGATCAATCACAGCAGACCATAGTTCCATCTAAAACTTATTAAAAAAAGATAAAAGGCCATAGCCCTACTTCTCTTAGAGAAGCAATAACCTTTCCTGATTAGCCTTCCATGTCCTTAAAACCCTCCAATATCATGGGACACAACACCCTTTGCTTTTTCTTTCACATTTGTGTTTTTTTTTTTCATCCACCCCCAAGGAAGTATCCCTACCCCTAGACACTAACAAAACAATTGAGGTTCACAAGTGAGCTCTATTGTGCACTAGGAATGGTCTATGGTCTAATAAGCGAAATTTTATTACCTTTAACTATTTTGTTGGGTATGGAAGTCTGAGATATTGGATGAAAACCTCTGAAGTTTAAAAGGACAAAAAAAACTTCACTCGTGCATACACAGCATACTCACCAAGTTGAGTAGAATTGAAAATTAACAACATTTAGGAATATATAGCTAAGAGAATATTCGTTACCATATTGCTGTCCATTGATTTGGGATCCTTTGGATCAAAAGTCAAATTGAGAGCATGTTTAACACAGTTTAAGGGCAATTACAGTTATTGGGCTAAGACCTGTGTTATTTTGGGTTTAGCTCAATTAGAACTGTTGATCATCCAACTGTACGTACATGGCTGCATGTCCACGACTTGAGATTATGTACCATATATATACTGTGTGTCCCGTAATTGCCGTCGGTATGGGGAGGATCAATAACTTTGGGATTTGAACTTGTTTTGAATTTCAAATATCAAAGATGAAATCCTCTTTTTTGCTAACACACGCCTAATATGAATAAAAATTTTTATAACTATGTTATAGAGTACACCTTCCTAATCCAGGAGTTTACCCTATTAGGATATTACCTTAGAACTTTACATTGTTTTGTCCCATTATAGCAAATCAAAACTAGATATGAGACAAAACATTACTATATTTACTATATAAGAAGTCATGCACTCTCTTCAAGAGATCCATATCTTCTCCCTACTTGTTAGGGCGGGCTAGATAAACATGTTATAAGCTTGCGAAACAGGTATTAATCCACTAGCGCTGTCACTAACTTAGCCATTACGCTACACAACTATAACAAACTATATTTTATAATTTAATATTATCATATATAGTTGTACTGGTAGTTTTTAAACAAGATGATTTGTCACCAACATAGATCAACTCTCTGCTCCATTCTGAATTCAGTGAAATAAGGATTTTGACCTTTTTTTTTGTGTCGATTTTCGTTAGATTAGGCCATTTAATTTCTCATGTCTAACGAATTCGGACGGGAGTATTTGGGACTTGGTATAGCTGATCGAAATTAACACTTCAAGACTGGGAATTAGACAGGTATGATGTGAGTTGAGAAGATCTAAACGTGTTCCATTTACCCTATTCTTTGAGGCTATAACGCCATTTCAAGAACCTACCCGTCCAGCTTTGCAGAAAAGTAAATAGGTTGCCTAAAAAAACACAGGCTATTGTGATCAAACTAACACATATATTAAACTGTGATAACATTAAAAATTAGTATACAAAACCTTAAACCCAAGAACAAACCCAAAAACAGACTAACCAGAGCACATCTCACAAGCCTCAGGGTTATTGATTGCACAGGCAATCACCTTGGAGGAGAAAATATCAGCATCCTCTTCAGTAGTGTTCTCAGTGGCTGGTGGTGCAGCTTCCTCAGTAGGTTGGGTAGCCTCTGGAACAGGCAATGGCTTCTCAGCATCCTCCAAACTTAACTCGGCAACAGAAGTAGCGGCAGTCTCAACCTCGACAGAAGACTCTCTGGTGCCAGAGGATGACACATCAGAGTTAGAATAAGTGACAGCTCTTGGAACGTACTCTGGTCTCACAAGCTTGGACAAATCAGCAACATTGGACGAGGCATTTCTGGCAACCTCGGCATCAATGGTGAATTGGATAGCAGCACTGGCAGCTTGAGTTCTCAAGTAGTACATACCAGTCTTCAAACCCTTCTTCCAACCATAGAAATGCATACTCGTCAACTTACCCATGGTTGGGGCACGGATGTGGATGTTCAACGACTGGGATTGATCAATGTATGCAGCACGGTCAGCAGCCATGTCAATGATAGTCTTTTGGGAGATTTCCCAAACTGTCTTGTAAAGATCCTTCAAGGATTGTGGCAAATTTGGCAATTTCTGGATGGAACCATTGTCAGCAATGATGTGGGACTTCATCGAGTCGTCCCAGACGCCCAGTTCAACAAGGTCTCTTAATAAGTATGGGTTAACAATTTGGAATTCACCAGCCAGGACACGACGGGAGTAGATGTTGGATGTGTATGGCTCAAAGCACTCATTGTAACCCAATATCTGGGAAGTGGAGGCAGTTGGCATTGGAGCGACAAGAAGGGAGTTTCTCATGCCGTGCTTGATAACATCGGCCTTCAAGTTGTCCCACTCCCACAAGTCAGTTGGCTTTCTGTTCCATAGGTCGAATTGCAGTTGCCCTTGAGAGGCTGGAGAACCAGGGAAGGACTCGTAAGGGCCTTCAACTTGGGCAAGCTCAACAGAAGCCTCAACTGCTGCGTGGTAGATGGTCTCAAAGATCTGGATGTTCAACTCCTTGGCCTTTTCAGACTCGAATGGGAGACGAAGAATCATAAAAGCATCAGCGAGACCTTGAACACCAAGGGCAATTGGTCTGTTTCTCATGTTGGAGTTTCTGGCCTCTGGAACTGGGTAGTAGTTACGGTCAATGATTCTGTTCAAGTTTTTGGTGACAACCTTGGCAGTGGCGTGCAACTTGTCAAAGTTGTAGAACTGAGTGGCACCATCAGCAGACTTCTCGATGAAAGCTGGTAGAGCAATGGAGGCTAAGTTACAAACAGCAATTTCGTCTGGGGAGGAGTACTCAACAATCTCACAACACAAGTTGGAAGATTTGATGATACCCAAGTTCTTCTGGTTGGTCTTCTTGTTACAAGCATCCTTGTATAACATGAATGGAGTACCAGTCTCAGTTTGGGCCTCAAGGATGGCATACCACAACTTCTGAGCCTTGACAGTCTTTCTACCCTTACCTTCAGCCTCATACTTCTCGTACAAGGCCTTGAACTCATCACCATATGATTCATCCAAACCTAGAGCCTCGTTAGGGGAGAACAAGGTCCAGTCACCGTTGGCTTCAACTCTTTCCATGAACAAATCTGGAATCCACAAGGCTGGGAACAGGTCTCTGGCTCTGATCTCCTCCTTACCGTGATTCTTTCTGATGTCAATGAAGTCGAAGATGTCAGAGTGCCATGGCTCCAAGTATAGCGCAAAAGCACCTGGTCTCTTGTTACCACCTTGGTCAACATAACGAGCAGTGTTGTTGAAAACCCTAACCATTGGAATGATACCATTAGAAGTACCATTGGTACCAGCAATGTAGGAACCAGTAGATCTAATGTTGTGGATGTGCAAACCAATACCACCAGCAGTCTTGGAAATCATAGCACATTGCTTCAGAGTCTCGTAGATACCCTCGATAGAGTCGTCTCTCATAGCAACTAGGAAACAGGAGGACATCTGTGGGTGTGGAGTACCAGCGTTGAACAAGGTTGGAGATGCATGTGTGAAGTAACGCTCAGACATGAGGTTGTAAGTCTCAATGACAGACTTGATATCACGACCGTGTATACCGATAGCGACACGCATAACCAAGTGTTGTGGTCTCTCAGCAACGGCGCCGTTCACTCTCAACAGGTAAGATCTCTCCAAGGTCTTAAAACCAAAGTAGTTGTAGTTGAAATCTCTGTCATAGACAATAGCAGAGTTCAACTCATCCTTGAACTCTTGGACAATGTCATAAGTCTCTTTGGACAACATTGGGGCTGCCTTACCAGTTTTTGGGTTCACGTAGTAGAACAACTCTTCAACAACAGCACTGAACTGCTTGGTGGTTTGCTTGTGCAAGTTGGAGATAGCGATTCTGGCAGCTAATGTGGCGTAGTCTGGGTGGATGGTGGTCATGTAGGCACAAGTCTCAGCGGCCAAGTTGTCCAACTCGATGGTGGTAACACCTTCGTAAACACCGGAAATGATTCTTTGGGTGATCTTGACGGCATCAACGTAGTTTGGGTCCAAACCGTAACAAAGCCTGGAGATTCTGGCAGTGATCTTGTCAAACTTCACTGGCTCCTGACGGCCATCTCTCTTGAGCACAAACATATCTTGAAGTAAATATGGCGGTCTTTTGGTTAAGAGGATTTTGTAAAAAGGAGGAAAAAGCGGACGCGTTTTGGTTTAAATACTTTTTGCACATGTTTTGCTTTTTTCGTGTTTTGTTTTTTTTTGGGCGCGATCTTTTCGCGTTTGGCGATTTCATTGGTTGGCGTTTGTTTACATTTCGCGTATTGATTTGTCAGAACGGTTTTGATATGGGGCCACATATAGGGCTTTTTGGTGGCGTTGATCTCAGAAAGTGGCGTCTGGGTAGAGTGTGGCAGATACGAGCTGTTTAATATAGGTAACTACATTGAGATAGATAGTACTATCGCTAAAATACTCCCTCCGAATCGCTTTCCAAGGACGCGTCTGTTTGGCGTAGGGACTGACACCCATTTGTTTCAAAATTTCACTTGGTGCAGATCTAAAACGCAACCAAAGATGAACGAAGGCGTGATTCCGAAGTTCAAACACCCAAGTACTTGGGAGAAAGCTGAAGAAAACACCCTCGTCTAGTAACTTTTCTACCATTGCCTATTTGAAGGAAGCCTACCCGAACCGTCACTGTTTCAAACCGAGATCTGTCAGATCCTCCAGGTCAGAAAATTCTGGGATGTACGTGGCTATAACTTATTTACTCTTCAAATCTCATGGACTCTAGAGTTTAGAATACCCAGGCTAAGAAGTTAGAGCGAGAGATGCTCTATCAACGTGCAATGATAAAGTTGAAAACTTGATATAGTTCAAACACTGAAAATCAGAAAAAAATATGAAATAGAACAGAGAAAGAGAAATGAGAAACAAGAACAAAGATTACATAATCGCTTATATAATACAGATTCGGTTTGGGCCACACTCTTTAAAGAGTTGGAGATAAACCAAATCTGATCGTCGTAGTGATTTCCTTATCAACATCAATTCACAAGCATGACAGAAGACCACTACGCCCTTATTGATTCAGCAGAGTCATTCATTCGCTCCCAGCTCACTCCAGAGCTCTCTACACCTAAGGCTCTTATTATCTGTGGTTCTGGTCTAGGTGGAATCGCCCAACTCATCCACGAGGGCAGCATCACTATTCCATACCCTGACATCCCAGGATTCAAGACCTCCACTGTTCCTGGCCACGAGGGAAGGCTGCTTTTCGGATACATTGGCGCCAATAAGGTTCCTGTTGTCTGTATGGTTGGTCGTTTGCATTTCTACGAAGGCTATGAGTTCAATGAGACAACTTTCCCAGTGCGTGTTGCCAAGCAGTTGGGCGTCGAGGTTGTGATAGTCACAAATGCAGCTGGTGGGATCAACAGGGGGTTTGAAGCCGGTGATTTGATGATTATTTCTGACCATTTGAACATTCCTGGGTTTGCAGGGCATCATCCACTTCGTGGGCCTAACTTGGAGAAATTTGGGCCAAGATTCCAACCTTTGAGTGATGCGTATGATTTGGAGTTGAGAAAGCTATTCTTTCATCAGGCAAAGAGACTCTGTATTGAGAGAAGGATCCATGAGGGGACTTATTTTTATGCGTCTGGCCCAACCTTTGAGTCGAGGGCCGAGTCACGTGCTATTGGGATCCTTGGGGGCGATGCTGTGGGAATGAGCACTGTTCCTGAAGTGATTGTGGCGAGACATTGTGGATTGAGGGTGTTGGCATTGAGTTTAATTACGAATAGCTGTGTTGTTGATCCCCCAGCTAGTGCATTTGATGAGACCCCTGTTGCTCTCGATGAAGGGATTGCCTCGCATGCTGAGGTTTTGGAATACGCTAATGCAGCTGCAGTAGATGTCCAGAGAGTGATTGAGGCTGTGGTGAACGAACTGTGATTTTGAGGTTTAATTAACTCTCTATAGCATTATGCATTTTGTGTTTGAAGGTGCATATGACTCCATCACAGCTTTCCTAGTCAAATAGAGAAGTGATACGACCAAAGTGTCACGAGAAAGTGTATACAGCGTCAATACTTGTTCTTTGCTGGAACTTAAATTTCTTGATGATGACATCTATGTAGCGATGTGTTCAATTTAGTCCTTGTTTAGGTTATCCCTCACTTCACACTCAGCTCGCCCATTCATTGATCTATGAAAGTGAGGAAATCCATTATTACATACATATAGAACTCTACCTAGTGCGCAGTAGGTACAATGGGAAACGAGGAGCTTGCAATAATCCAGCTTTTTGAGTTATACATATTTGCTATGGTCGCGTTTATGTTGTCAACAAGGAATTTATCTGAAATGTCCATGCTGAACTCTTTGATTGCTGTTTGATCGTCATCATGAACTGGCCTCGAGGCTATCCTTTCTCTTTTGTGAAAATGGTGCTCTTGATATTCTAACAGTTTTCAATGTTCTCTCAGCAATCGGCTGACCTGGGCAAGTTCATGTTGTTCCTTTGAGCGTATTTCGAGGTCAGCGGTGTCCTCAGGGCCCAGTTGGTTGGTTATGGTTAAGAGGATTAGCGAACTTGTATTTGAAAGCCATACTATCGCAAAGTTTTTCGGAAACCAAGTAGTCAAAAGTGAGTGTCAGGAGGAATTAAGAAATATTTTATCTCACCTCGAAATACTGTATAGATCTCATTTGGAGTAGAAACTGGCAAATACCGTCTGGGAAGTACTGGGTTGTTTAAGCTTACAAAATTTGGGCAATACCTATCGGTATGAATGAGAAGCCCTTTGAGGAAGGAAGACGCAGCTAAGTGCATAAAGGTCTGCCAGAGTCTAGGTTCGAGATGATTGCACAATTACTTGCCACCACTGTCTGGACTCTGAGCTGTGAGATGACTTGGGGGGATTTCCAAGGATCTTTGGTTTACGCCGTATGCAGATACACAGAAACAGCTAACATGCCGTTGTCGTTTTGACCAGTTGCCTGTGTCATTGCTCCCTACAGCCTACCTCAATGCACCAGATTTGTCTTTTCCATTCAGAGATCTGAGTACTCACTCTCTTCCCTCAACAGTCAACCCATGATACTGGTTCATAAAATCGTCAGTGGTCTCCTAGATGACTGTCCCTGGACTATTTGTTGCACCATATACAGCAAACTTGATCCTACTTGAGATTGACCATAAAGAACTCATTGTATGTGAATTGATGTTGGCCCAGGGCGTATTCCTCTGCTACCGTATATTCGTCAATGTTCTCACTGTGACACCTATCGTACATCTTAGTTGGCGGAGAGCGTACCGTATGTCTACCATGAGCAAGCTGCACGATACGTGTTTTTGTAGGTCCAACCCCTATCTAGTCTCAGAAGTGAACACGTAGGTATTGGCAGAACATTTCGAGGCTCGGTGATCGTTTTATTTAACCTTCGAACTCCGATGCATAATTTTGCATACTACTGTCAAGATCTCGTAACAGGCAGCTTGGTGCAATCTCGCAGAAGTGCGTGGCGCGGCTTTCACATCTCGGATCTCGCTGGCCAGTGCAGCGCACTGCATCGATCTATAGAAAAAAAAAACTCCCCCCAAACTCAATCAAATTTCAACCCACCATCAGATGAGATGCGCTTCTCATAGTTCTCATCTTCGTGACATGTGACTCGGAAAACAGAGTCTAGCCACACTGAGCCTCTCTGTCACAGAAGTCTTTGCAGCATTAGCGGTCCTGTACAGGTCTGAGGATGCCCCTTTCTTCACTTACATCCAAGTCTCTCACAATCAAGTCAGTGTATTATTCATCACAGATGCCGCACCACTAATGAGATGTGCTCGATACAAGAGTTAGTGATCTGAACTTTAGTCCAACATCTTCAGGCACCAGTCTGGCGACGCTGGATGGACCTGGAACTCTTGCTAAATATGATACAAGTCATGATGAGAATATCACAGCAGATATTTTCATACCAATCATGGCTGAGAGAAGATATTGGAAATGTACTCCACCTAGAGTTGATACCCTCATGTGTTCCATGCAGGACCTCTTCTTGCATTGAACCTTCAGCGTACACAGAGATGTCAGCATCTACGGCAGCTACAGAGGAACAGAAACTTTTTAACTGCGGTCTTTAACGTCATCATCGGTTCCCTTAAGCTACTCATTCTTCCTCCACAGCCATTTGTTTACAACCAGTGTACGAAAGACTGAGACTTCGCTATTATCACCTTCCTCCAAGTCTTTAAACAATGATTCTCTAATGCAGTTGTGATTGAGAATAGGGATATAGCGTTAGAGACGCTAAATGCTGACCTAACTCTCCCAAGAAAATCTAGATCCAATATCAGCACTCTAGACTTTATCTCCACTTTTGGTGGTGCTGGTGTTGGCTTGAGTGTTAGATGGATTATGTCTTGCTTCTGCCAATAGCGGCTTTCGTATTATAGGGTCGGGAGGAAATAAACTGAGCTTTGGCTCAAGTGCGATCACTGAATCCACCACCAGCCACATAGAGCCCACTCTCAAACCATAAAGTCTTTCAAATCTTATGTCTTATGCCTTATGTCTTCTAAAAGTAATATCATCAACACTGGACCTATGTACTATAATTATTTAAGAAATGTGACATATGCCATATGCATCTGGTATTTTCTCAATTACTAGTCATAGTAGGATGTAGACCTGTTACTACTGTGTTAAATAATATTACTATGCTAGATTTTATCGGGTATATGAATTAATTCAAAACAAAACTAAGCATACGGTAGCATTTCTTATAGTGCCAATGGCAACACTACTTATAGGGCAAGCAGGAGGGCCATGAAGCCAGATAGACCCAACCCTGAAGTCAGCACAACACCAGCTCCGGTGAAAGTGGAGACCACTGCATTGGAGGTAGTGCCGGCCTCAGTCTTGGTAATAACAGTAGGACGAACGGTGGTGGTTGGCTTGATAGTGTCCGTTTTGGTAGCAGTATCGACCTTACCCTTCGATGCTGTGCAGTAAGAGCAAGGAACGGTGAACGTGACGGTTGTCTTTGATCCAACTAGGTTGGTGGAGGTAGACAGCACGAGCTCAGAAGTTCCTGTGGAGGTAGTGACTTCCCCCTTCGTGTTGGTGGTGCAGACCTTGGTGATGATCTGAGTCACTGTCTTGCCTGCTGGGTTGGTGGTGGTAACGGTTTCGCATGGGGCAGTGATAGTGAGAGTATGGATAACGGAGTGGGTATCGGTGATGGTGACAACATTAATGCCTGAAGTTTTGGATGGGGTGGATGTGGTACTCAAAGAGGAGGCTGTGGATGAGTTGTAACCGGCGAATGAAGAGCTGGACAGTATGATAGAAGATGGAGCAGGTAAGATTGAGGATGGAAAAGAGCTAAAAGAGGAGGAAACCAGGGAGGATTCAGAAGAGGATCCAGAAACTGAAGTGATGGATGACTCACTGGATGAAGAGACTTTAGCAGAGGATGAACTTTCAATGGAGGAAGATGACGAAGAAATGACATCATTGATGGTGAACTCCAAATCCCAACTCAAATCTTCTCTCTTTTCGAAATATACAACAGAGTCCTGTTTAGTGATTCGGACTCTACCTCTGTAGGTGAATGGACCAGTGCTAGCCGCAACAGTATCAACTGCAAAGCTCAAAGATTGTTCGACACCAATAGATCTGTCCAAACTGGATGCGAAAATTGACGAGTTCTCCAAGTCCAATTGGTCTCCAACAGAAATCCCGTTGAGTGCAAACTGACCAGAATGGAAGACGAATCCTGAGGAAGCGCCCGAGATAGACACCGAGGACCAAGGACCAAGTGAGCCAGGGATAGTGAATGCAAAGACTGGGACACCGGCTTGAATGAAACCAGTGACTGTTGGTGCAATGGCAAAAGCAGATGAGGACCCTGAGCTGGACGTAGAGGAAGTTGAAAGCTCTTGTGAGGACTCTGAGGAGCTGGAGGACTCAACAGAGGATTCAAAAGACGAGCTTGACTCGGTAGAAGAGGTTGACTCAAGAGAGGAGGTTGAATCAAGAGAGGAGGTTGACTCAAGAGAGGAGCTTGACTCAACAGAGGAGCTTGACTCACTGGATTCAATAGAGGAGCTTGACTCAGAAGAGGACACTGGTGGTTCAACGTAGTTGCAACTCAAGGAGAATCTTGCAGGAATAGCGGGGGCGTTCAAATCAGCACTGTAAAAGTAGAAAAAGACTGGGTTTGGACCGTTGAGCGGCATGAGATTGAAGGAAAACGTCACACTGTTTCTAGAACTGAAGTATGACTGTTGAATTGTTCCTCTTTTATCAGTTGGTAGGTTTACGTAGTATGAAACTTCTGCAGGACCTGAGAAGCCTGCGAACTGGTGATTGCCATTGGTATCGATAATCCCAAAGGAGTACCCATTCCAGGAGTCTGGCTTTGGGAAAGTCCCTGTGAAAGACACAACATCTCCGTGAACTTCTGCTCTGTACGAGACCAACAGACCATCAGCTGGGTTGAAGTTGTTTCCATTACAGGTGAGCACTGCCTGTGCACTGACAGCTTGGACAATGAGGGTAGTCCACACAGCAAAAAGGGAAAATAGCCTCATTTGTTCGAAGTCGCTAGACTGTTGTTGGAAATCACCAGAGGGAAACTGGGACAATGGATGCCCTTTTATTCGGGATCACTTAGTGGTTTTTGCTGATAGATGGAGACCAGATTTGGTCAAGATTCTGTGGTCTAGAACTAAAATGGATGGTGACCAAGTCTCGATCTTGTGGAGAGAACGCCCAGAAAAGAGCAGAAATGCCCAGATCTCTTATCTCTGGCTGTTTCCAAGGCTGATCTGGTGAATGGGATTGACCATCTCTGTCTGGAAAAATCGCCGTTAACTCAACTCTTGATTGGCAGTTGGATCTCCAATTCAAAATGTTCTTCTGTTAAAGCCGTGCATGAGACGCTGTCCGAGTCTAGTCTAGAGTCTCTTTTTCAATGCGGTTGGAATCTGGATTCGCGTAAATGCGGAGCCACACTGCCAGATCCAGACTTGATCGTTATGTAACCCTAGTACTGGACAATAGGGTACCAGATCTGCCGCACTCAACGGTCGCTCGGAGAAATAAACTCCAAAATTTTTGAGCATTCGACGATCCCAACTTGGTAACCTCCTGGCTGTGGATGTAGATAGTACTGTAATTCAGATTCTCACTGAGCATCAGTATACCTCACTCAAAACTATAAAGCAATAACCAGCAATGGCATAACAATAGAGAAGAACCAGCCAACACTCAAGGAGACAGCCGCATCTTCGGAAAAGAGACACATTGATCCGCACTGGCACTGGTATCAAACCTGGTCATACCAGTGGTAAACTCAATTTCTGTAGTTGCCAACCTTATTCTCAGTATCCGTGGGGTTAGAAATGTCAACCAAGGAGTTCACAGTCAGAGTCTTCGTCACATTTTCTGTTGATTCAGTGCTCTCGGTGGTTTCAACCGTCACCGTCTCAGTTTGTTTATGTATAGTGCTGACCTCGTCATCATTAGATTGTTCAAGTCTTGGTACTGTAACTGCATGGCACAGTCAAAGTAGACAATCGAGTCGAACGTTACAGTGACGTGAATGTCACGGCAGTCAACCAATATCTCGTAGCTTTGTGGTATGGAAGGGAGACATTACTTCTTCTGTTACAGTGGCTTCACACTTTAATTCAGTGTCGATTGGTTCGGGAGAAGATGATGGTTGTGGCTCAGAGGAGACTCAAGAAATCGAATCTTGACAAGTTGACTTGCTTAAGAAACAGACGGTGAAACCTCAGTGGAAGATAGTACGTTACTCCAAGAGATGGACTTTGCAAGAATATCAAGCGGTACTTGGATCCTTACCGCTAATGCAGAGAGAGCGGCTTTCAAAGAGTTGAAATGGCCTTCGTCAGCTTGTCAAAATCACATATGTTCATTTCCAAGAAGGAACTCCGAGGGTGCAAACTAGAGTCAACTTCGTTTATACCTACAGATCAAGATGCAAAATCAAAAAAGGCGTTAAGAGTGTGGATAACAGAGATGTGTTTTCTTATGAGTTTTCAATGACCATTACTCTGGATTAACCTCTGGATACAGCCTTAATTGGAGATGTCTCGAACGTATTTGATGCGTTCCTTTATGCTGCACCTGATTTTGCAATTTTTCTTTAATTGCGATGGCAAATTTCAACTTGATGAAGCTGTCACTGATATTAAAAAGGAGAACAACATTGAAGAGAAGAAGGGCCATCCCTACAAGGCATTTAAAGGCAGGAGCTAAGCAATCAATATGTTCGACTACACATAAACTCAAAGGCCTACTTGAGTCAGACATCAGTGATAGATTGAAAAGATGAAAATGATAATCTTGAGGCTTACCAGACCCTCATGAACAAATAACTGAATTAATGAGCAGAGATGATCGTCTTGAGCTGTTCGAAGATGAACTGTTTAGTTGGCCCCCTAAACTGGTGGGATTGCAACTTATGGAAAAGCACCACTGAAATCATCAACAGAACTAGCTAGTGCTCCAGCGGAGGCTGAAGAGGCTTCGGCCCAAAACCTCTTAGAAGGTATTTTCCTAAGGTGAAGAAGGAGTATTAGTAACGATAAAATTTCAGCTCTATGATTTCACTAATAAAAGACACTTTTCCAGTATACACTTTCTTAGAATTATTCGTCAATCTGACCAGCACTCTCCCATTTGCCATCTAGGCCCTCTCTCCACAAAGAAACGACATTATCACCGCCACTAATAGCCAAAACATTACCAGACAAAGACCAGCTGGCTCTCCACACGACATCAGGGAACTTTTCCTCTTTCAACAGCTGCTTCTTCCATTGACCGCCTTCTTCCTGGGACCAGATAATTACGGTACGATCCTGGGATGCGGATGCAATGTATGACTTGGACAACACCGATGGTGACCAGGCAACGTCACGAACCCAATCAGTGTGGCCTTCTAGGGTATGTTCCAGCTCGTAGTTGTTGATGCTTGGTGAGAACTTCCAGATCTTGACGAGGTTGTCAGACCCAGAGGAAACAAATCTCTTCTCCTTGTCTCCTTCTGCTCTGGTGACTGGTGGTGCCCAGGTGGCAGAGTTGACACCAATGGCGTGTGCTCTGTCAATAACCAAGGACGAAGTGGTGCCGTCCTCTTTGTACTCCACGATGGAGATTCTCCCATCAGAGGAAGTCACAAGCAATTGTGCGCCATACTCGTGTGGAGCCCAGGAGACACTGTTCACAGAGGCTGTGTGGACACTGTGTTCTGAAATGACACTCCATTTGCCCTGTTCTTCACGCCAGATAAACACTTTACCGTCATATGAAGCAGAGGCCAGGATAGAGCCAAACTTAGGGTGAGCCCAGCTGACTTGCCACACTGGACCGTCGTGGCCTGTCAAGGTCTGTAGAAGGGTATGTGTGCTGTTGTCCACTTCAAAGATCTTGATTGTTTTGTCCGAGGAAGCGGTGGCAAGACGGCGTCCGTGGTAGTCAAGCTGTGCATCGTGGATGATGTCGCTGTGTGCGTCCTCTATTGTGACCATTGTAAACAATTGAAAGATGGTTGAAAGCTCCAATGGCTGATGTTTTGGTTGTACGCTTTGTTGGCAGGTTGGATCTAGATGGCGACTG
The DNA here is from genome assembly GCA_030569515.1 of Barnettozyma vustinii. Lineage (NCBI taxonomy): Eukaryota > Fungi > Ascomycota > Saccharomycetes > Phaffomycetales > Phaffomycetaceae > Barnettozyma > Barnettozyma vustinii. The sequence goes on from JAJMLD010000022.1 coordinate 78,727, forward strand.
TCTTGAACGTTTCGCGAAGTTGGCAGAACCATTACCCGGATTTAACTGGTGTGTGGGTGAATTACAGAGTGGTGCCATGGGCATCTTGCACGCTTAAAGTGAAGACAACTGAGCCGTAACCCACGTATCTGGTGGAGTCTAATATAAAAAAAACTTGATTATACATATTACAACTGTAACAATATTAGATTTATCATTTCAGTATCAGATTTGTATCGTGGTTAGCCGCACTGTATTGTGGACCGTATCGCCATCCTTGTACGCATGGTGATCAGTGATAGTAGTACCTATCACTAATGAGTGCTTTGAATTGATCCATTGCTCATTGTAGGATTCATGGAAAAATCAGCAAGTTCTTTTTGGCCAATTCGCAATTGTGTGCATTCTAAGATTTTTAAGAATTTAGCTACAGAATGGAAGAACCTTTTTTATACTCTTACTGATCTAAGATACCACAAGACCATATATACATCAAAAAAAACATACACAGGTGCATATGAGAGGTGAGCCATGGAGGTCAGGGGTCTTTGAAGTGTTTCATTACTCGTACACGTGGCGGACCGCTTCTTGACGTAAGGGTAATAGTCTCGTCATTGCATATTAAGTGGCCCAGGAATCAGGCCTGACAACCGATCTTCTAGCACAGTCATGTCATGGAGCGGTTGGTCTTTACGTTATCAAAACAGTTATTGTTCATGTCTTGATTTAACCTCCTCTCGGCTATCAACGGCTATTGAGAAAAGAGTAATATTCGCGACGAATTCTATTTATCACGGAATCCCGAATCCCGATTGCATCGTGGTCGGGATTTGATCGATCCATTGTGCATGATGCTGATTGAAATACGTAGATTAGAGCATTGCAAATTTGAGAACTGCAGATCTGTGTAAATTGTACTAACGCTCCACATCGTTTTGTATAAAAATCTGTAGAGCTGTAGAGCTGTGTAGTCAGTCTAACCTTTCTACTTCATCTGTCTAGGTATTTTCAGGTTCGATGGTTTCAATAATCCAACAGGAGCAGCACTCTGTTGGAAGAGTTTCGAAAGAACATGTACAGTTATTGAAAGTGCATAATGAGCATGTTAAACTTGGGTATGAGCAGTTGAAAGTGCTTGACAAAGCATAGCTTCTAACCTAGCAGCTCATGCCACTTCCTTGGCTACTATTGCAATTGTAGTGAAACTTGTTATAATTTACCTCAAGCATCATTCTGCCTCATCACGACTCACGGCTCACTAAAAGCTTATGTTATTTCATATCAACGATCAATGAAGGTCAAAGTCAGCATGTTGATGGATATGAACAAGCCTGTCACTGAAGCCAAAATGTCTGGTACGATTAGGTATCGAGATTCAAGACCTGGAAATGAATCAGTTGATATTACACACGAATACATTCAAAATACATTGCATTATTCATCCAGTGCTCTCTAAGACGAGTTCTGCACCTTAATTTGAGTTAGGTTTAGTTCTTTCGAAACTGGTAGGATGCTCAATAGAGCTAAAACGTAGGCCACTCCTTGTTAGATCAAAAGAGAAGTTAAAACTTATCTGAAATGGATATTTTTGAAAGGTTGGTGGTCTAGAAATAGCAAGGGAAAGCCCTGTTGGTTTCTGGGAAACCACTTCTGAACTGGACAAGGGCACCTTTTTTCGGGGTATAGTGACTGCAGAGTTCCTGCAAACAGGTTTAGGGGATTTTGATAGAGGTTTTGGGCTTTTCTTGAAGATTGGTTGTAATTTTCTATTCACATTGTGATTGTGTATAATTGGCATGAGTGGTTCACCTGATCTTGGTTTAAAAGACACAGATTTCTTCGGGGCTTTTTCCTTAGTTGACTGTTCAGATTCTTCGGCTGCCTTGGAGTTTCTTCTTTGACTGAGATTGTAGACCATAGTGACTTTTTCTTAATGATGGACGAGGTAGGAGTGGAGCAAGGTTGCCTGGCATTTATAGTGTGAGAAGGGCGTGAACAGAAAAAAAAAAAAAAGGGATGTCATAATGGCCAGAAAAGTTTAATCTCACTAGTATAAAGTCAAGGTTGCCATTTCAAATTGCCTGTGGCTGTTCAAGTTCGGACCAACAGGCATTAATTACCAATAATGACCTATTCCAGCCCGGGTGCACTAGCCCGCGTATCTAGATGTCTTCATAATGACTTAGTTCTTAATTATAACCACTTAAGAAGAGTTCAACTATCTTCCAACACTGTTTCTCCAGAAATAAGGTCAGAGAGAGAAGTGTGGAACTGTTGAATGACCCTAAAGGCACCCCATACATTCTCCTTAGACATTCCTTTGCAAACCCAGAGATCTTTAACGTTTTGAGCGAAAAGAGAAAGATTGTTTATGCTGAAGAGACTTCAATTCATGATGAAGTGTCCCTATTGGTAGGGATTAACAATATGATCTATGAACACATTCTTAAGAGCCCACACCTCTACGCAGGTTATAGTGATGAGGATGTCTATTCTTGTTCCATCGCTTTGAGGGAAAAAAGAGACTGCTGTAGTGGGCTACAGTTCACAAATTCTCTTCCGTAATTAAGTTTTCTACAGTCTATACAGTCTATATACTGATATTTCCTGACTAGATTAAGCTGCTTCGGTGTAGTTTATCCATGTTCAAAGTTTTCAATAATTTCCTAATTCCAGATCTGTTCGACATCAACACTTCTCATCAGCTGGAACAGAAAAACATCAAACTCATGAGTCTCAGAGACTATAAATCTGCGAAAGTGATACTTCTAGTGTTTTCTCCCACTCCATCCTATAAGCAATAAAAAACGAAAATGGCCATCCCAAGCAACTTTGAGTATTTCTTCAGCCATCACAGAGCCAATCTCGAAAAGCAAGCAAAACATCCCCCCAAGAGGCTGCGAGCAAGACTAACGGGATTTTCAAACTCACCTACGAGTAGCCGCTTTTTTCCAAAACAATTCTTCAGTATCCCGCAGCTGCTTTTTGGCTTCAACCATAATGCTCCATCGTTATCCTCAGTGAGTGCAGCCGTTCCTCCCCAGAACAAAATATCACCAAATGTCGTCAAATCTCTCCTTTGGAACATCCCAGTTGAACCAACACTACAACAGAGAGGTACTTCTCATAAAGATCATTAAGTAAGCTAAATGGTTAAATCACAACATTCTTCTTCCTACTCTAGCCATTGCTCGTTGGGGTGCTCTGCCCCCTCTTTCCTCTATCTGAAGTCTGACTTGGTTCAGAATACCAACAAACCCAAACACCAGGATACCAACCACAATCATCCAAAATGTGGATAAGAACTGCTCCTCCTCGCCACCAATATCATCGCCAACTTGAACACCATCTGTGCTAACATCATCCTCATCAACTTCGACTGTTGGTTCATACTCTGCCTTCTGGTTTGGATGACGCACCTTGAAATACATCTCTCTCCAGTTCCACTTCTTCTTTATATCATCCTCTGTAGAATCTTCAACAATGTCATTAGCTTTCCCACCAGTAATACCCTCCCAGAATCCGAGCCATTGCAACCTCAGCAAGGCAATTTTCACCACCAAATACGTCTTTGGGTCATAACTTAGAGCCAAGTCATAATGACGTTTCGCTAGCGCCCAATCACGCTCTCCTAGCTTCCCAGATTCATACAACCAAGCCAAGTTGAAGTGCGCTTGTGCGGATCCTCTTGTGGCAGCCATAACATAAGCAGCTTCAGACTTAGCTGGCTCTAGCATAGAAGTGTACAAGTCCCCAAGAACCATTGCAGATTCTGAATTACCAGCACGCGCAGAGCGTGTCAAGTATGCAGCAGCCATCTCTTTTCTCTCTTGAGTGTTGACTGTAGGTTCTTCAAAAAGGTTAGTGAGTTGATGAAGCAAATATGCAGCTGATGCCTGTGCACTCTCAATACCCATCTCTGCAGCCATCGCATACCCTAGAAGTGAATTGTCTGGTCTTTCATGAATCAGTTCAAAAAGTGCCCACTCTAAGCTTGTGTATAACGGCGAGAACCTCTCACAATACTGCTTCAACAGGGAGACTGACTCTTCACATGCAGCGTCGTGGGAGACATAAATATCAGCAAGATGATAGATAGCACTCAGGTCATTTTGCTTAGCAACAGCATCAGAAATGTAGGACTCGCCAGTGGCATTGTTAGCACCAAGGAGATGACGTCCATAATTGTAATAGCCAGGTGGTGAGATTGAAGCTTTGGCATAGTACTTCTTGGCTTTTTCAAGGTCCTGATATTCTGGAATGAACTCATAAATCAAGCCAAGATAGTTATTTGCTTCTGCTGTTGTGTAGAATTTTAAGGATTTCTCAAGTAGTTCAATGGCTCTTGTTGTATTGGCAGGTGTGCCCTCTCCTCTGAGATACATCTTGGCTAACAAGATTGAAGCACTGGTGGTGTATTTTTTGTCACTGTCAATCAAATGTCCTTCCAACTCTGCTCTCTGAAGAAGATCCTCGGCATATTGTTTAGCTCTAAGAAAATTCCTCTTCTTGAGATACCCTCCCTCGTATTCATTCAAAAGAAGCCAGTAGAGGGAATCAAACAAGGGGTTCTCATCACCAGCATAACTCCCACTCAGCAAAAAATCAAACCTGTTACTCTTTCTTGTAAGAGAGGACTTCATATCGCTGACTCCTTTCCCGTAGACGCCTCCTTTGAAATCACCTAATCTTAAAGCATATGAATCCAAATGCAGTCCCCCCAAAGGACCCTTATCATACTCTTGCTTTAATTCATCGGCTACTGACTGGTAGTAGAACTCAGCTTTGGCACAATCATAGGCTACACCAATGGATTGTGAATATCTATATCCCAGCACCAATCCTGCTGGCAAGGACCCTTGTTGGAATGCAAACTCATAGTAAACATTAGCACGACCTTGGTCAATGGGCAGAGCCCCAAATAGCCCTGTGGAGTAAATGAATGCAAGATTGAAGTAAGCTGTGGCGTTGGCTGAGGTATCAGCAACCTGCTTATAGTATTCCAGGGCTACTGATGAGTTGGTTGGATAGGAGTAGTTTCCATACATGTTGATATCTGCAAGCACGTATGATGCGCCAATTGAACCTTGTTGGGCAGCTTGTTCTAAAAGTGAGTATGCTTCGATACGTTCTGAGGTGAGATTGGCCCTGATTTCCTCCTGATGCAATTCATTATACGCCACAGAGTAGTCCATTGGGATGTTTATGATAAGTTTATTGTCTGAGTTGACATGTTTGTCGTAAGAGAACTGTGGAATATCCTGAAGAATTGCCATGGCGTTGTTGTAAAGATCATCTGATGGGGTGGAAGAAGCGGCAAAGGATATCAGTGCTGACATCATTAGTATCAAGAAGTGAATATGGTCCAAGAAGACTTTAATACTTACCCATCAGGCACAAAGCTTCTAATCTCATCAATCTGTAATGGCACTAACGTTCAGAGCAGATCACAAAATGGGAACGGTCCCTTACTCTTGACAGCGTGTTGATAAAAGAACAAGATCCGAGGTTTTCACCCTCGGAAGTCCTAACCACTAATTGCACTACAAGGTAATAACTAAACCCATCTATTACTTTCCCTTAGCATCAGTCACATCGAATGCATAGCCACGGGCAACACCACCCTTTCCTTCCTCTACCAATGCACCTTCTTCATCCACATCTTCATCTAAATGGAAGTCAGACCCCAAACCAGTCCACTCTCTATTCTGCAGGTGGATGGCCGATGTGGACACAGTACCTTTGACAGCGACAGCCTGTGAGAATGCCTTGACCAGTTGGCCCTCCTCTGTAGACGCATGGCTCACTGAATCAATCTCCAAATGCTGAATAGAGCGGAGTGGACGTGATGTGGACACATACTTACCAGTGACTGGGTTGAACTCTGGTGCCTCGTCTTCACCATCCAACACTTTCTCCTTCTCTTCATCTTCTGTTGCCATTGTATCACTTCCACTATCATCAGCCAGAAAGTTCTCAAACTCAGTCACCCACTTCCCTGTCCAGCTCACCATTGGGTCTAATGCCAGCTCCAGTTCGTAGGGTGTGATGATTGGTTTGTAAAACTCATTGCCTTGGTCTAGCACAATACCACCCTGACCACAACCCAGAACACACCAGACATCAATACTCTCAAAGTTTGCTAGCTTGGCCACGTTAGGTTTCCCTACCACAAACATGTAAGACTTCTTACTAGCCTCCTTGATCTTGGCCTTCACAGATCTAATCAATTCAGTTGTGTTTCTCAGTGACAGAGTGTTCACAAGAACACCTATCGTTCCGGCAGTGCGCGACACATGCATATATCTGTAACGTTTCATCAATGAAGGGAATGGGCCTTGGTTCATACTTGAGGTTAATGGATCCAGAAGGGAGATGGAGGAGAATTTTGTGGTGAGGTAAAGTAAATGTGGTGCTTGGGGCTCTGTGAGATGAAACAAGTCGTATTCCAAAAGCTCGTCTTCATCGGTGATAGTGTCCTCTGATATTAGAAGTCTGTTGGAGAAACGGACTGACGAATTGCTTGAAAGTGTAGAAGATTCAAATCCAATGATAGAAGCATCATGTTCTCTTGAAAGATTGATATCAACAAATGAAATGTTTGGATAATCGCTCTTCAAAGTGGTGTAAATCTCGGGAAGATGTCTGGTGTATGGCGCATCTGCCATCAACACGACTTTTTGGTCCTTGTCAATGTATGTCTCTTCAAATCTCTTGACAACAGAATCAATGTCAAGCACTGGTTTACCAAAAACGTAGACAGCGGGAAGTTTCTGGATTGAATTCATACAAGCATCCCCAAAATGCACAACGACATCACTTTGAACATGCTCAGCAGCGACCTCGTCGATACAACAGGCACTGTAAGCTGTATCAGCTAAGATCCACACATGCTGCTTGTTATCAGAAACCTTGGTATCTAGTTGATCAGAGCACTTGCAGTTTTCACATGTCTTTTTGCAATCTTCCTTTCCCTCCTTTTGATGGTGATGATTTTGGTCATGGCCGTCATAATGGTCCCTCTCCTCTCTATCTTGCTCCTGCTGGGTGCTAGCATCAAGCCCGCTCTGGATCAACTTAACAACAACGGCCGAATCACCCACAAGTGCATCTGGGAACTGCAGCGTAATCCTCTTAAATTTCTTATTCCCGTGCGAGTCTAACTGTGAGAGATAACTCACCAGTGAGTCCACAGAGTAATACTCCTTCAATTTATATTCAAGATTAGAAGGTGACCATTCACCAAGGTATGCCCTTTCAATCTCGGCTTTCTCATACCTCTGAAATTCAAATGCTTCGGAGTCCTGATATGTAGAGAGCGATGGTGCCACAGCTGGCACTGTATCCTCGCCCATTACCGTATGTATGGGGCTGCTGTCGGGAGAGCTTTGTCAGGTCATCTCATCGGTGTGGAATAAATTTTCCACGAAAATGAGTGCCAATGTTATGTAATGTATTACCTAACTTTAACAGGGTAACGGGATGTCTTGATGATGATGGTCTATGTTCCTCGTTTTCCTGTCTAAAGGTTCCCCTTATCTACACGATCGTTTGAAGCTTTTGCTTTTTCAAAATCTGAGAAGACTGACTACCAGGGGTGATCAATCTGTTAAAAATTTCAACCGTTGCATAGTGTAAGCCTCAATAGTGAAGTGTTTGATCAAATAGGGAACAGTTTCTTGGATCATCCCACTACTCCTATATTTTTGGCACAACATGTTCAGACAGACAGCAAGACCAGCATCTACAGATCAACCTCAGCTCCATCCACGAGTCAAAACATCTGAACACCCAGTTAAGGAGACTGAGTGCGATTCACAATTCGTTCATGAGCCAGAGACATGCAGCCACGGATGTTGCCTCAATGAGAAGATGGCAGACTATGTCATTAGAAGGGGGTTCCTCGATGGAGTGTGCTCTGACATCACAGTTAGGGCCTTTGGGAAAGAGTATAACTTACATAGACTGTTTCTTGACCGCAGTGGATACTTTTCCTCCCTCTTCAATGGGCCATGGCTGGACTCTCAGGAGAGGACTGTTGATTTAGTCCTGGATCACGACGAGTTCATCACCAAAGATGCATTCGAAGTGGCGATAAGCAGACTATACGGAGTGAAACCACAGTCTGAGATTGAGCGTAAGATTAGTCTAAACTTGATTGCTGTTGGGCAATACCTTGATATTCCAGAGCTCGTATGTTCTGCCATAGACGGTGTGAATAGTGGTCTCAATTTCTCCAATTTGAACAAGGTTGCCAGTTTTGCAGTGGAGAAGAATTATGGATCTGCTGGCGAAAGACTGATAGAGAACATCAAGGGAGTGTTATGCTCTGATGGGTGGTTTGCTGGTGTGAAGAATTGGGACGCCATCCCAACTATGATAATTGCCGAGACAGTTGGGCTTGATTGTTTTTTTGTCGAGACTGAATGGGACCGTGCTGTCTTTATCATTAGGTTGATTGAGAGAAGACAGAGACTGAAGCTTGTGTCTCAAGATGATATTGATATACTCAAGGAGACTCTCAACACCAAGGTGCACTTTTGCCACATGACACCCGAGAAGCTCCACAGATTGGAGACATGGAAAGACTGCCACGGTGAGATATTTGTGAGTCAGGCCATCCTGCGTGAGGCACTCTGGTCCAGTGTGGATTTGCAAAAGAAGGTCTCTACTGCATACATCAGACAAGACAGATTGGGCATTACCATTGATTCTCAAGTGCCAGGCAATGGCGAAAATAGTTGGTTTGTACCTACTCAATCAGAGACCTTTTATGGAACTCCAAGCGATATCAGTAAGCAATTCCTGCAGCTTCCACCACCTTCTCCTCCTGCTGCATCTGTTGTTACACAGCCACACACACAGGCAGGCCAGGAAGATGCACCACCACTTGAAGGACCATTCAAGTCATCAACAATCCCACCTTTCAGATTCAGTGTTGCTTTCACAGGTATCTCTACTATGGTTCCTGACAAGAGAGTGTACTCCAAGACTTTCAAGTACGCTGGCTCTTATTGGAACCTTTACATTCAGAAGGTGCAGCACAAGAAAGGGTTTCAGATGGGTGTGTACATTCACCGTGCTGTGAATGCGGTACCATCCAAGAATGGAGTCCTCAACAAGGAGATGTTGAGAACCTCTGACTCAAGCTTCATTGATGGACTTGCCGGTCTGAACTTGGATTCAGATGATCAATCTTTGGAGACCAACAGAGGATCTGTGCAGAGTTTCTCCACTGCTTCAGAGGATACGCCGGAGGTTGAGGATGACGATTGGGAGGATTCAGATGATTTTGAGAGCTCATTCATGGAGTATGAGGATAGAAGACTCATTAGCTCGGTCTACTATATGATTTACACGCCTTCCAGGAAGGCCAAACCTCAATTAACTTGTTTTGCATCAAGTCCAGATCAGTTTAAGCAGTCGCAAAGTTGGGGCTGGAAGAGTCAGAGTATGTGCTCTTTTAATGAGAACGGTGCTCTTGTGGAAGGACAAGATGAGGTTTTGAAATTCATGGTTATATTGGGTAATGCTTAAGGATCTAATACATTCTTATTGTTGGTATCTTTTCTCTATAGAGCCTTCCATTCAATGGACCAGTCCAACTTTTTACCAGCTTGGAATGGGGCAACGACCACGTCAGCTTGGGAAATCACGTCAGGAACCTTCTGTTCTTTCTTGACCAAGATACAGTGGTCCTGGTTAACACAATCCTCATCCTTGATCTGGTAGAATCTCTTACCGAAATCGTTGACAAAGCTCTTCAAGTTCTCCAACTTACCTTGGGATTCAAATACTTGGGCTAAATATGGAATGGCTAGAGACTGTGTGTAAACCCCAGCACAGACACCAACGTGAGTGGACTTTGCATGCAATGGATGTGGAGCAGAATCAGAGCCAAAGAAGAAGTATGGTTTACCAGAGGTAGCAGCCTCTACCAAGGCTCTGCGATCCTGTGGAAGCTTGGCGACTGGTTTGCAGAAGTTGATAGGGTTACCAGCCCACTGGTCCACAGTCAAAACCAAGTGATGTGCAGTAATAGATGCAGACACCTTAATGTCCTCAGGAGCCTTACCGGCATTGATCCTGTCCATTGTATTGATGGCAGCCTTTGTAGTACAGTGTTCAAGAACAATTTTCAAATTTGGGAAATCAGCAGAAAGCTTCTCTAGCGCAGGTAGGAAGGATTCTTCTGCATTTAAGACGTGAATCTCCTCACCAACCTTGTCAGTAGAAGGTTTCTCACCGTGCAAGTTCAGGACCAAATTCTCTTCTTCCAAAGCTTTGAAAATTGGGTAAAACTCGGTGAAATCATTAGGATCAACACCAGCAGCAGAGTTGGTGGTGACACCAGCTGGGTAACACTTGACTCCAGCAATAGCACCAACCTTAGCAGCTTCATGAATGAGTTCTGGTGTAAGCTCCCTGGAAAGGTAGAAAGTCATTAGGAACGTCGTCTTTGGAGCTAGTGCTTGGAGCTTTTCCTTGTATTCGACAACTCTTTGGATGGTGGTGACTGGTGGTGACAAATTTGGCATGATGTATGCGATGGAGACACCACCTTCTCTCACAGTTGGAGTTATGAGCTCCATCATCTTTCCCTCACGCAGGTGAACATGAAGGTCAGCAGTTATACCTAGATCAATTGACATTTTCACGTATGATAATGAGTTTGTTCTTGGTACAGTGATTGTTAATCCTCATATTTTTCTTTCTTTTTTTTTCTTTTCTTCTGAAATTCGCAGGCCACCAATTTAAAATTCAACTCGTCATAGTGTAAACAAACGACAGTACTAATGCAGTACGTACCCTGAGACCTATTTATGTATATGTATACCATGCTAAGTGCTTTGACTATCTTAACTAAGTGCAGTACTATTTTTGATCTCTTTTCAACGCCAAGTATCCTCTTTACGAACAGAGATGGCGAGGATGGAGGAGTTTTCGCGACTGTCATTTTGAGAAGACCTGAAGAGAACTAGGGGTCTATCTTTCAACAGAAATTCTATGAAGCATGGGCTAATATGTTCCACATGCACTCAGAAATCTTATAAAGGATGTTTCACCTTTCTTCTTTCGTTGGAACTTGGTAGTTGTAGCATTTTCGATACCAAAATGATTCACTTTCAAGACGAACGATTCAGTTGTGTCAGCTGTATTAAGGGACATCGAGCCTCGGAATGCTTGCATTTCGAAAAGCCCTTGTTTAGCGTTAAAGGTAGAGGAAATTATGGAGATGATGACAGCTTTAGTATTCGCTTGAAAGTCCCATATCAGCCCAAATTTGTCAAGTTTACCCTAGAGCCACCAGATCCCAAAAATGGTAAGGCAGATCCAAATGAGAAAATCAAGACATTGCACATATGTCCAGACACACCTTGTTCCCTATTCTTGGTTAGAACCAAACCCAAGTTCGTATTGGTGCGACCACTTTCACCTGATGACCAGAGTATTATTGGCCTCAAGCTGAATGAGCTGCCAAGACAGAATATTACAATCATTGACAGTGTTCCTGAAGATAGTCCGCAACACCCTTGCAATAACTCCATAGCGCTGAAGGAACTCAGGTCTCTAATGTACGAGGCACTGTGTGCTCAGTTCACAACCTTCCAATTGTCCAAATCTCCGACCAGCATATCTTCGAAAGCGGCACTTAACCAAAGGCCACAATCTTGTGAAAGGGGTCGGAGTTATTCTGCAAGGACTCTCCCGACACCAAGTCCAACAGTTTCACCACATTCAGCAAAGATTCAGAAACCAAAACTAAACCGCAATGTTTCTCAAGCTTTTGACAATAACTCTCTAGATAATTCTCCGCTTGAAAGCTCGCCTATGGAAACGTCTCCTCAAGAAAACCATCCCATTGAGCTTCCACAACTTCTAGACCTCCCAGAGTTTAAAACACAAAACTTTACGTTCACTCCTATGGAACCACCTGAATCTCTCATCAATATCTACACAGGCACTTATTGGAGAATGGAGCCCTGCAGTAGTCATTCAGGTACGATGAAGAGGGAGATTGTTACCATCGAAGTAAAGAAGAGGAAATGTGGGTGCACTGGTCCTGAAATATGCGAGGAGGATAGAGCACGGCTTACTCGTAAAGAGCCTGTCAAGCACCCTATACTAACTGTTGGCAAAACCTCATCTATGTTTCAGGAAAATAGGAGTGAATTCCAGTCAGGAGGTGACCCCGATACGGTTGAATGCTTTTTCAATGGAAATGAATGTCCACAACCTGAACCATCAAACTATTTGGATACAATCTCTGAAATGTGCGAATACGGCATTTCAGGCTATGAGCATTCCCATGACAGGCTCTCTGAGTTGACTTTTGATGAATTTGGTATCTAATATGAAAAACAGACTGTTATCTAGCGATGACAATAGGGACAGTGTAATAACAAACAAGTCATGTAGCGTGCATTAATCATTAGCTCAGGTTCGCTGCTTCTTTCTATACCCGGAATCCTCTGTATCATTTTTCTTCTGCTCTTCTTCATCAATTCTCTTCAATTCTTCCAGAAAATACTCAAGCCCTTCTCTTGCAAACTCTTGCATATTGAACGATCTGTTCTCCACATTTCCAGTCTTGAAAATCTTTGACTTCTCACCTTCTGGGGTTGCAATTCCCAAGTAAACGGTACCTATGTCCTTATCAGCAAAGAATTTGTTAGTCTCAGCTCCCTCTTGATGGATCAAGGGCCCAGCAATCCCAGTCTCTGACAATACGTAGGTGGAACCTAAATCTATTCTCAAATTTCTTGCCAGTCTCAACACAACCTTTTCTGATGGGCCAGTATATGTATCAATGTCATCTTGTGACCAACCTCCCAGCTTCAAACGCGACTTGAGACTGTACACCAGTGTCCCTCCATGGAACCATTTGGAGGCACCCGCAACAGAAACAAGGTATGCCGAGAGGAGACCACCACATGCAGCCTCTGATACAGAAATGGTTTCCTCTCTACGGGTAAGAATGTTGGCAATCTGCTGGACAGTGGCTGTCACTTCTTCTGGTGGGAACGACATAGTGTTGTTCTTATTTCAGTGTGACCTTGAGTTAGTTGGACGCTTGAAAATCATTACAAATACTTCCGAGGGTAAGTGACACCATCATCTTCGGTCGGAATTTGAAATGTAAACAAACACCAGATCAAAAAAAAACATAAGATCGTTTGTTTCAGCTAAAAAGAACCGAACAAAGTGTGAAGAATCTATCAATACGACTCATATCTTGCTCTTGCTTTGTTAATAACGGATATATCTTCATTCACACTATCAACCTGCTTGAGATCGATCCACAGTTTCGCCCTTGATACCATAACATTCCCCACTTGAAGAGAAAATGGCTCCTTCCGACCAAGATTTGAAGGCCCAGCTGTCGGACATCCAGAAGCGTCTCTCTGAGGCGACTTTTCACTCTCCGAACAGACCACTTAGAGGTGAACCGGGATCACCTGGCTCTAAAGCCACGTCACCAAATGGTCTCAACCAACACAAGCCTCACAAATCAAGTCAACTGAGCCAGAGTGTCAGCATGGGGCCTGATGACAAAGGAAAGAAGACGTTGTCGAACTTCCTGAATAAGAGAGAGAAGAGGGTTTCTCTACCAGTGCTGGATATCTCGAGATCTCCATCCATCAAGAGTTCTGGCAAGGACATGGATTTTGTTGTTGGATTGAGTGAGAATCTCCTCGTTGAGTGCAGACGATTACAAGCTGAGAATCAGCAGAAGTCTACACAACTGAAAGAACTCGAGGATCAATTTGACAAGTTGAAATCAAACAATTCATCTCTAGTTTCCAAATTGAATGAGACTACCCAAGCTGAGGAGAGGTACAAAGACTCTAACTGGGAGCTAGAGTTGAAGTTCCAACAGCTTTCACAGGAGTTCAAACTGACCAACGAAAACTTTATCAAAGCTCAGAGGGAGCTTGCGAAACAGATTGATATCTCCAGTGAGATCCGAACCGAACTAGAAGAGGCTCGTTTGAACAAGCACACGATCGAAGAAGAATTCACTTCCAACAAAGCCTCAGTGACGCACGAGATTCAGAATTTGAGGGGGCATGTTGATGAACTGAACGATGTTAATTCCAGGTTAAACGACGAGATTGATGACTTGAGACAGAAGTTGGATGCTGCCAACAATAGACCAAAGGAGGCTCCTTTATCCAACATTCCTATTCTTGCTCCAGAACAAGACTCTGACTCTGAAGAAGAATTCAATGAACCTTCTGTTTCCCCAGTCAAAATGATACCCACTAATAATACTGCGTTGGAAACTGAACAGTTGCAATCATCCTTGTCCAATGCTCATCAGACGATTGCGAAATTGAGGCAGCAAATTTTGAAACTGCGTTCAAATGAGTTGAAGAGTAAATCCCCCGATTCTAAAGCCCCTGTCATGTCCCAGGGACCACTACTCAAGAAATCACTAAGAGGTTTGAATGAACCTACCAATAGAAACTTCCAAGTACTGGGGAACTCGAACAGATCTTCTACCTACATTTTAGATGAATCGGAGCCTGAAGACGAATGGGAGAACTTTGAAGGTGACTCTACTGTTGGATCATTTAACCAGTTTGGAAGCACGCCGTCTAAGAAACCAACGAGACCAATGTCTATGAACTCGAATGAATTGATTAATGACTCTGAATCTGACCTGGATAGCGTTGACGATTTGGAAGCTGCGCCGTTGTCTTCTGAACTGCATGTGTTAACCATTGAAGAAGTGGAAAAGTATGCTGAAGAGCACAAGTTGGTGCTATTGCCAATCCAAGACTTTGAATCGCTGAAAACCAAAGCCACGGTTTCAAAGGATTCCCCTTTCAAGAACATCAAAGAGGCTGATATTGTGTCTAAGGCAAAGGAGAGAGGATTCAACATCTTCTCGCAACAAGAATGGTCAACCCAAAACAAGGAGCTACTCAGTATGAAGAGTGAGGTCAAAGCTTTGAATGACCGAATCTTGGTGATCTCTGAAACTGAGAAGAAGTATGCCAAAGAGGCTGCTGATTACAGGGCAAAGTTGGAAGAGGCCACTGAGAACATCAAAGTTGAAGGTGTTAAGATCAAGGAACTCGAGGCAAAGCTACTGAATCCTGATCCTGCCTACATCAAAGAGCACGCAGCCAAGAACGATTTGGAATTGGTGCCTGTTGAACAGTACAAGACTCTAATGACCGACATTTCCTCTTTGAAAAACAAGTTGACCAACCCATCTATTGATTTCTTTACGAAGAAGGCTGATTCTGTGGGTTTGAGGGTTTTGCCAATTGAGGAACATGGTAAATTGTTATCTGAACTTGAATTCTTAAAGGTATCCTCAGAGAAATCCAAACTTGAACTTGAAGAGTTGCTGAAGTCAAGTGATGAAGCTGTAACGAAGGAGAAGCAGGAATTGGATGTCATAAAGAAGCAGATTGAAAATGAAAAATCTGAACTACGTGAGAAGGTTGTCTCTTTGACATCTGAATTGGAAGGGCATGTTTTGACAAAGAGTGAGCTTGAGACGAAACTTGCAATCCTGGATAAGGAAGTTTTAGAACATCAGTCCACCTCCAAGGGTCTACAATCTAAGCTTGCAATAATCTCCTCCACTCATGAGAAGGCTCTAGAAGATCACTCCTCAGCGATTGAGCTTCTGAGAGCTGAGTCAACCCAAAAACTCGAAGAACTGTCCGAATCTTCTTCCACAAAACTTTCTGAGCTTTCCAATGAGATTCAAAGATTGAAAGTATCCAATGAAGAACACTCTAAGTCTCTTGCTACAGAGGTTGAGACTAGGGAAGAATTGCAGAAGATGATTGAAGAACCTAGTGTTGACTACATCAAAGATAAAGCCTCTAAACTTGACTTGAGAGTTCTTGAATTAGTGGCTTATGAGCAAGAGACAGGTGAACTGAAGAGTACTATCACTACGTTGTCTGAAGAGATCAATGGTATGAAGGATGAGTTCAGCCAGAAGTCCATCGCGTCCACGCAAGCTGTTGATAGTCTAAAGGAAGAGCTTGCCGCTGTCTCCAGTGAACGTGATGATTTGGTTGAGTCAATTGCATTATTCAAGGAGAAATTGGAATCTGCTAACGGTAATGTCACTATCCTGAAGAATGAATTTGAGCATCCTTCCCATGATTATTTGATTGAGAAGTCTTCAGAGCAAGGCTTTGCAATTATTCCAAAGGTGGAACATACTTCCCTATTGGAGAGATCCCAGAAATCCATCTATGATCTGGCTAAGGAAGATGATTTGGCTGTGTTGAAGAACAGTGAGCTCTGTGAGCTCGAAACAAAGGTTAAAAAACCAACATTAGACGATTTGAGCTCGCATGCCGACTCAATGAACCGCAGATTGATTGCACATCATGAATACGATGAACTAGTTCAGAGATCCAACAAATCCATTGAGGAACATGCTGCTGAGAAGGATTTAGCTTTGTTGAAGACTGATGTGTTTGCTGAGTTGAAGAGAAAGTCAGAGGATCCAACAGTGGAGGAAATTGCCCATGCTGCTAAGTCCCACAATCATGTTGTAATCACCACTGATGAACTCTCTCAGCTGAGAGAAAGATCAGAACAAACTGTGGAGAGTTTGGCCTGTGAAAAGGGATTTGAACTAGTCCCAACTGCTGATTACAATGAAATGATCAGAAAGATCGAGACACCTTCCATTGATGAGATTGCTTCTCATGCAGCAAAGTCCGAATTAGAATTAGTTCCAAAGAAAGAACATGACTTATTGAAGGTGCGTGCTGCTAGGACCATCGAAGACCATGCCAAGGAGCAAGGTGTTTTGATATTGCCTGAGACCGAGCATGCAGAGCTTATTAGAAAATCCTCGAAGCCTTCTGTGTCCGAGATTACTACTCTTGCTGGTGCTGTTGGAATGGTTGCAATATCTTCAAAGAGTCACACTGACCTTGTTTCGAAGTCAAATAAATCCATTGGTGATCTTGCAAAGGAATCAGGATCTGTTCTTTTGGATGAAGGCGAATACCAAGAGATCCTCAAGAAGATTGAGTTTCCTAATGCTGAGTACTTGAAGGAGAAAGCTATTGATTCTGACTACAAGCTGCTACCATCTTCTGAGTTTACAGCGTTGGTGAAGAAAGCTGAAAGATCTGCCGAAGAAGTTGCGGCAAACGAGGATTTGATTGTTCTGTCGAGGGAGAAACTGCACGAACTCAAGAATCCTAACAAAGAGACCGTTCTTGAGCTTGCTGAGTCTGTTGGTCTCGCATCACTTCCTGTTGAGGAGTATGAGCAATTGCAGTCAATATCCAATGCGCCAACTCTGGATCATCTCTCTCAGAAGGCTGAACTACTTGGTTACAAGATGGTATCCAATGCTGAAGTGTCAGACTTGAAAAGTACTGTCTTCTCTCCTTCTAAGGAGTTTATCTTGAAGGGTGTTAGAACTCATGGTCTTGTGGCTGTTCCTGAGGCTGAGTTTGATGAGTCTAAACATGAACTGGCTACACTGAGAAAGAACTTTATGGATCAGGACTTGTTGATGGAAAGGGTCTCATCCGAGGGTAATGTTGTCTTGAAGCAGAAAGCTTATGATGAACTGGTTGAGAAAGCCAATGTCTCAATTGATGACCTCGCTGAGAAGCTCGAAAAGATTGTTCTGGATCAGGACGTTTATGATTCATTGTCACATCCAGCAGCAGACAAGGTTGCCAGCCTTGCAGAGAAGCATAACCTGGTGGTGGTTCCTATGGATGAGTACCATACTTTGGTTCGTGAGCACGAGTATCCAACTGCTGAACACTTGAAGGAGAAGGCTGGACAACATGGTCAGGTACTTGTTTCCAAGAGTCATTATGAATCCTTGAACTCCAGTGTTGAGAAGCCCTCAGATGATTACTTGAAGGAGAAGGCAGAATCATCAGGCTTTGCTTTGATCAAAGAGACTGAACTTCTACAATTGAAGCAGAAGGACTCAAAGTCTATCCAAGAGCTGGCCAAGGAGGATGGATTGGTTGTTGTGAGTGAGAAGGAGTTCAATGCTCTGAAGACCCCTGATTGTACTGTTATTGTTGCTGCTGCTTCTAGTTTAGGATTAGCTGTTCTCTCCTATGATGAACTTGATTCATTGAAGAAGTCTGTCGAATCTCCAGATGTGGATTACCTGCAAGAAAAGGCTAAGGCCCACTCACAAGTTCTGGTTTCTTCTGATGAACTTTCTGAGCTCCGCTCTATCAGAGATTCTCCATCCACCGAATTTTTGACCTCAAAATCCAACTTGTTGAATCTGGCAGTTGTTCCTGTTGCTCAGCTTTCCCAATTGAACGCTCAAGCTGCTAAGTCTATCGATGACCTTGCTTCTGAGAATAACCAAGTTGTCTTGTCCCAAGAAGAATACAAGTCATTGAAGTCTCCATCAAAGTCATCCTTGTTGGCTATGACTGGTGCATTGGGATTAGTCTCTCTTGCCGCTTCGGACCACCAGAAACTTGTGAAACCATCTAAGACAGATCTGGAGAAGTTTGCCTCTTCACAGAACATGGTACTTGTTCCAAATGACGAGTTTGCTGATTTGACCCGGAAGTCTACCAGAACTGCACAGAACTTGGCTGATGATTCTAACTTGAAGTTGTTGAGTGCTGCAGAGTATGACCAATTGAAGAACCCATCATCTGAACGCTTGATTGCAATGGCCTCTACTGTTGGATTGGTTGCTGTTGGAAAGGAAAAGCTCGAATCCTTGAAAAATCCATCTGCTGATTTACTACGCCAACAAGCTGCAGAGGCTGGTCTTGATGTTATTCCCAAAGAACAACTCTCTGAGTTGCAGAACAGGGCTTCCAGAACTGTCCAGGATATTGCCAAGGAGAATGATTCGATTGTCTTGAGCGCCGCTGACTACCAGGCTCTGCAAGAACCTTCGAGAGACACTGTTGTTGGATATGCTGCAAAGTTGGGTCTTGTGACATTATCCCAAGAGAATCACAAAACTTTAAATAATCCTTCCAAGAATGTCCTTTCTGCCTTTGCTGAACGTGAAGGTCTGAAGGTCATTGATAAGGTTGCTTACGATGAGTTGTTGCATCCTTCCAGAGAGGCTATTGAACAACACGCTGCAAAATCCAACGCTGTTGTCATCGACAGAACTCAGCATGAGTCATTGTTGAACCCAATGAAGGAAGACGTGGAGGCCCATGCTGGAACCTTGGGATTATTTGTGTTGGAGAAGGATCTCTTTAATGCCTTGAATAACCCAAGCAAGGAGATCATCCAGAAGCTAGCAAAGGATAAAAACTTATTTGCTATCGAAGCTGATAAGTATGACACCCTGAAGTCTGCATTTGAAAATCCAACAAAAGAGTTCTTGAAGCAGAAGGCTGATGACCTCGACTTGGTCTTGGTGGAGAAAGAGGAATACAACAGTGTCACCGAGAAGGCAAAGAAGTCGATCGAAGATCTTGCCAAGGAGAACCAAAGGGTGCTGGTTTCCTGTGAAGAGCTTCAGAACTTGAAGAACCCATCTCTGGACCGCCTGCATGAGTTGGCTAAGGAGAAGGACCTAGTTGTTATTTCTTCTAGCGAACTGCAGTCTATTAAGAACCCGACTGCTGAGTCTTTGGCTAAGAGAGCCGGAGCATTGGGACTGACCGTGTTGGATGTTTCTAAACATCAAGAACTGTTGACTACTGTGGAGGAGCCTTCCAGGGAGTTCATTGAAAAGAATGCCTCTAAACATGATCTAGTCACTATTGAACATCACAAGAAGGATCAGTTCGTCAATGAATACTTGAAATCTAATAACTTGGTTTCTGTTTCCATAACAGATCTCGAAGCGCTGCAAGCTGGTGAATCTTTGGAATCACAAGTGATTTCTAAACGTTTGGAGACACTAGGCCATGTTGCTGTCGATGCAGATACCTACAACAAGATCACAAGCGAGTTGTCCAAGGAGGATGTTATCGCTTTGTGCGAGAAGAAGAACTTGAAGGCCATGCATGCCGAGGAGTACCAGAAGTTATCTGCTGCTCCAACTGAATCTGAGATCGCAAAGCTCGCTGAAGGTGTGGGTCTAGTCGCCGTTTCAGCAGCAATGCTCTCATCATTGAAAACTAAGGCCGAAAATCCAGACAAGTCTGTACTTGTTGACAGAGGTTACGTGAAGACAGATGACTTGTCATATGAACAGCTTGAACAATTGGCTGCTCGCTTTGATTCGAAGTTGGTTGCCTCCCATGAGATCACTAATAGATCGCTCACTGCGAATGCCAACCCTTCAGTAACTACCTTGACCTCAACGATCAACGAGAGTGAGTTCACTGATGCACTATCCCGTATCGTTTCGAATGCTTCTACAATTGGTGAAGAGCAACATCATGATGATTTGGAAGGTGTCAATCTGGACGATTTGAGAACTGTTGCTACCCGCTTGGGCTTCAGTTTGGTTCCTGTAGGCGATGAGACTACTGATGGTGCCAATGTGGCTATTGGGGAGGAAGAGAATGAGAGTACGGTATTGCAAGACACCACTGTTGATGAGAGAGAGTACCTATCCAAGAGAGCTGGTGCTTTGGGCCTACAAGTTCTGTCTACTGATGAGATTGCTGAGCTACGGAAGCCTTCTGAACCTGAGTCTTCTTGGACCTTGGAGAAGTTGGCCCTTGGTGCGTCTGCACTAGGAATGACTGTTCTTGGTGCCAAGGAGGCCCAATCAAAGAGTAACACAGAGACTGGGATGCCAACTAAGGACGACATTGTCTCGAAGGCTGCTGTGCTTGGTCTTCTAGTCGTTGACCAGAAGGAGTACCAATCCCTCGCCAATACGGCTGTTCAACTTCCATTGTCTAAGGCTGAAGTTGTTGAGAAGGCTCTAGAATATGATCTGGTTGCCGTTTCCAAGGAGGAGCTGGATGACTTGAGAGAGAAGGCTCGTGTTGAGAGAGAGTCCTACGTTGAATCTGAGCGAGATGAGATCGAACCGCCTCAATTGACCAAGGAGGAGCTGGAGTTGAGTGCAAGAAACATGGGTTTGCTGGCAATCCCAGAGAATGCCTTTGTTGCGACCAATATCTCCAGAATTCCTGATGTCAATAATTGTGTTGTCTTGCCAATCACATACTACAACAAGTTGACCAAATCTGAGGTATTGAACCTGGATAAGATCTCTAATGAGGAGCTGCAAGCCCAAGCCACCAAGAGAGGTTTCCACATGTCCCTTGCTGGCAGTGAGGTCAGAGAACCGGGTTCCAGCTTGTCCAGAAGAGATACCATCGCTTCTCTCTCCACATCTCAATCAAGAAGAAACCTGGCCGAGTCTGCTGAGAATGCTGCCATGTACGAGTATGACCATCCTACGCCACGCGCTGCTCACTCACTCACTAGCTCCAGAACTCCATCCATCTCCATCTCCAGACCTAGTTCCACTAAGCCTATCTCGCGTGATATCTCTGTTGATGGTGGTTTGTCATTGATGACTAATGCTTCCTTGACTGAGGCCAGAATCATTCCAGCGTTGACACAGACTGTCATTGGTGAGTATTTGCACAAATATTACCGTCGCCTGGGTCCATTGAGTTCCATCTCTGAGACGAGACACGAGAGATACTTCTGGATCCACCCATACACTTTGACCCTGTACTGGTCCACTACCAACCCTGTTCTGGGCAACCCAACCACACACAAGACCCGTGCCGCTGCCATCATCAGCGTTGAGAGTGTCGAGGACAACAACCCGCTGCCTGCTGGCTTACATCACAAGAGTATAATTGTTCATTCTCAGACACGTTCCATCAAGATCACTTGTCCAACGAGACAGCGCCACAATATTTGGTACAACTCTTTGCGTTATTTGATCCAGAGATCTATGGATGGTATTGAGTTGGATGAGGACTTTGACCGTATGCTCGATAACCACAAGGTTTAGGAACTACCGGTTGCTGTATTATAGAAATAGACGATGTTATTGTTATGACGTCATGATAAATATCAAATTTTGGAGTGACTAAATCCTAATTTCACAGACGCTAAGCAAAACTATTTAAAGTATAGTTAACGTCATTTTTCGAATTTTGAACTTGAATCAGCTGAATGGCGAGTAATATCTTCAAAATTTCCAGAGACAAAGTGTTTTTTGTAACATGCAGTTGTTGTTGGTTTTCTGCCAACTCCAAGTTGGTGAGCAAAACATCATTGATTAACCGATGATTGGGTTTGATGAGATCCATCTCAGGCCTCGGCTACGCTGATAAAGTTGACAGGTTGGTGAATAGATAGTCAGCTAGGTAACCTACCTTGATCCAATGTAATCAGAGCTGGGTAACTGACTATAAACAAAGGGTTGTTTGGTCGGGGGGTTCGATTTGTCATTGGGGAATTAATTAACTCTATTCTTGAAGTTGATCTTCATGAGCTTAAAATGAACAGTTAGAGTCTCATTTTACCCATTTCAAACTTCAGAACAGCCATCGTCGCAGAATTCCTCATGGATGAACTTGTTTCTACGTGCTTGGATCTAAATCGATTTGGATTAATCAAATTCTCTGTTGAAACACCGTGTTCCTGTCACCTATTACCATAAATTATACAGATATCTAGATTGGCTTTTTGGAAAAAAGAAGGTAAACAACTGATTATAATTGGAGTAAATCAAACTCTACAATCTTTTTTAGGATTCCTGAAATCCTATTTGTCTGGTACCTGCATCGTATACTCGTTTAAGCGGGATTTGTACTAGATCGAGGAAAAAAAAAAAAAAAAAAAAAGTGATCGTCGTCAGATACTCCAAACTCAAGACCCTCAATCTATACTACGATCTACGTCCAGCGATGTCGGATCCAGCCGTTATTGAGGGATCTCAATGGACACCACTACCAATGTTGGCGCATGGTAAGGTTGTAAAGTCTTTCAACCCTAATGAAACATTCCCAGGCGTCCATTTATCATCGCTTCACCAGAATCTCTTCTATGGAGACGTGGTGTTCTTGTTCGAGACCAACGACTCAGACTGGGCTAAAGGTTATCTAATAGTACATTCCATGCCTTCAGACTTTATTGGGAGTGAGGTTGACATGGACAAGCTGCCAGAGATGAAGGTGAGCGTTGTATTGGTCCCGCTGTCCAACGTGGAAATCATGGAGAGACTGCCGCTGACAAGCACATTGTCTCCTCCTGCTCTATCAGACTTCGATTACACCGGAATTCAGAAATCACGCATCACATCACTGTACGAGCTGGAGCACAGTAAGTCTGAGATGACAGCAATGGAGACAACGGTCAGGGCTCCTTTGCCACTGATTGGATTGAACACCAATGATCTTCTAGATGAGATTTTACCCTCATTGTCTCAGCTGTCTTCACATATCTTTGCTCTATACTCAGTCTCAGAGCATACGCTATTTGAAAAGCTCTATGAGTTGTTTGAGGAACTGAACGATATCAGAGTGAAGCTCCAGCAGAATCTCTACACCAAGAATGAAGCAAAAGAGGCAAAGTTGAATGTTTCCTTACTGTTGACGAAGGTGTCAAAGCTATTGTCTTCTAAGGGTGTCAACAGATTCACTTCTCAGAGTGATAGCTCCTCAGAATTGAAGAGTGACCCTTCAGGATTCCAAACCATTGCTGCAAGAGATGTCACATCAGGGGAATTGTACAACAATTGGAACGAAGATCTTTCCAAACAACCTATCCCAAAACTCATTGCCATGAACCAGATGTGCTCTGCTTTACAACCGAATTTCCCTGTTACCAACAATTTAGAAGAACTTCTTCATCCGCTTCCCGTCACCAAGTTTGACAAAGTTACCCCATCTCAGATCCTGGTTGATTTCAAAGACGTTGATGGAACTTCGCAATTGAACCCACCAGGGTTTGCTGGTATGACTGCCTACTTGTTCTTGAGAACTGCGAAGAAGAGACTCACTGAGGCATTTGCCATCCACATCAGACACTCCAGAGACTTTTCGTTGGACAAGATCTCTGCAGCCCTATTCAGAAATATTCCTGGTACAGAAGTCGATAATGGAAGAATATACCTGGTTGCTATCATCACCGAGGAGATTAAAGTCCCTAAACCACCTTCAGCTTCAGCTCCAACTATTTCCAAGGTAAGAAAGGGTCTAGTGGCGGGTGTCACTGACATTTCCAGAATCTTCTCCAGGCACAAGGGTAACCTGGAATCAGGTAAGGCACATCAGTTCACCATCAAGCTCTTTGGATCTTATGTGAACAGAACAGATAATACCAAACTGGAGCGCACCAACATGAACTATGGTTGGGGTGAGCTCATTGACAGAATCATCGCTGGGTCTGCTAAGGGTGTTGCCGTGAACCCACGAGCAGAGAGATTGATTGTCTCCATCAAGGAATTTAAGGATGACTTGGTTAATGTGGCGAATGATTTTGATGCTAATTTGAAGACGCCGATCTTCCAAATCAGAACGAACTTCTTTGATCCATTGGTGAAGCCTCATGACAGACTTTATTTGTCATTAGGAAAGATCAATATCACAAATAACTCAAGTCAATTCCCAGGAGATCTCGTATCTGTTCAACTCATCAATGGAAACCAAGACTCAAGACTCAAGATTTCAAAGGCCACCAATGAAGTTCCTGGTGACCGATGGAACTTCACCTCTGTCAGATCTAATGAAGTTATTGGAGAGGTGATCAAAGTGAGTAACTTGGAGAAGGTTGAGTCTGAGGAGAAGTTGTCCTTAAAACTTTTTGTCAACTATCAACTGAGAGCCACTGCTGACTTTATTGTGTCATCTGGTGGTAAGATCTATGAATATCACAAGAATCAGATCATCACTTTCACCAACCCTAAAACCAGTAAGGTGGAAGGTACGGTAGAGGTGACATCGGAGTACATTGGTAAGGCTTACAATATTGAGAGCTCCTTCCATGAGATCATAAACTGGCGGAGACTCTTCCCACTGCCAGACCACGAAGAGAAGTTGATTGAAGCCCTCAAACGTTTGAATCAAGCCACTGTGCCTCAAGCTATCAAATACTTCAAGGAATTACTAAACAAGTTGAAGAAGATTCTCAAAACCTCAATCAATTTGAAACTGGACAACCTGAAAAATGCTGCTTTCTATTCCTTTGTTCATTTGTTGGATATTGTTGTCGCAAGACAAGAGCAGTACACTTACCTCTTTCATGAGTATACCCAAGAGCTGGCCAATGCGGATTCTAGCAAGCAGTTTCTGATTGGTTCAGAACTACTGTCTATCTGCAGTGATTATTTTGGCAAGGCAGAGACAGAATGGAAGTTTGTTGGAAGAACCCTATCCAGAATTTTGCCACTGTTGGTCGAAGTTGCGGTGCTTCTTATTGATAAATCCAATATTGCTGAGTTCCAAACCATTTGGAAAGAATTGGCTCAAAACATTTGTTCTTTTGTGATGCTGAGAGTTGAATCAATGATTCCTGACCAATTGTTGATTCTTGAGTACACTGATTTAACAATGGAGCATCTCAGACATGCTTTTGATGATGCTGATGTGATTGATTTCGGTATCAAGCTGATAAACGCTGTTGGTTCGAGAACTGACCAGAGAAACTCCGCACCTGGGTCAATGATTAATTCATTGGATCCAAGCAAGTCCAATAAGAAGGAAGCTAAAATCTCTGTCACTAAGCTTCTGTTGATTCGTCGTTTGTTGAATGGTTTCATTTTCAGCAATGACAAGATTCCTGAACACACTGTCAGGTACTTTGTGAATTCTATCAACTGGTCCATTGAAGCATATGAGGAAGCCCAATTGACCTGCGACCTAGATGTGATGAGATTGGCCAACTCTGTTTTGATCTCATGTTGTAACCTATGTTGGACGATTTTAGTGGAGAAGAAGGAGAGTCTCTACATGTTGCCTAGAAATATCTCCAGATTGCTCTTGATCATTGCCAGACTTTTCATCAAGACTCATCAATTTACCAGATCCAATGGGTTGTTTGAACCAAAGAGAAACTACACTGCAATATTCCCTAATGCCTACCCATTTAATGAATTGATCACCGATTCCATAATCCATGATGTGGTATTTGTGGAGATTTTGGTTGAGCTGAGTGTTATTTATTCCTTCATCACCAAGATTGCCAGAACAGTGATCAATAACTCATCACAAGGGATGCTTCTCATCTTTGAACTGTGCGAATGCGACCACTTTTTCAACTCTTCAAGAAACTTTGCCAGCGTTCTCTCTAAGGAGGATCTGTTTGCCATCATCCAAACCAACAGATTGATACTCCAGGGTAAGTTCTTTCCATCTGAGAAATGGATTTCACTATACTCCCTCCTCATTGAATCCACCACCACTGTATCTGAGTTCATCAAGTTTGCCATGATTAGAGATCACATTCCAATTCCTGCGGAGTCCAATTCATTTGATCGTTCCCTATGGTCAAGATATCTCAGATCAGTTCTCGCAATTGCAACATCGATGCCATCAGCTATTTGTCACCTGTCCCAAGTCCCAAGAAAGGCAGCTTGGAAAATAACAGGTGATGTGAGATCCCGTTGTGCTGTCCTTGTCAGTCAGGCATGGGATCGTCTCGGTTGGGATTCATTGAAGAGAGACTTTGTGAGATTCCAAGTCAAGAAGAATGCAGGGTATCATGCAGAGTTTATCCAGGGCGACTATGGCATATTAGAGGAGCTTATTATCCTGTGTTTGCAAAGACATTCATTGTCCCAGATCACTGGTGTGAAAATCCTTTGGACCATCATGATTGCTGAATTGCTCGTCCAGGAGAACTGTGAGGACCCAATCACTAATAAGTTGATTGAAGTGGAGAAGGAGATTCTGCTAGGTTTGGACAAGTTCTATAAATCAGGCAGATACAAACCAGGCCTATATGAACAATCGAACCTGATCAAGAGGCTCAAGATGGCTGTGAAGCTGGATCCAGAAGATGAGTCCTTCAGTGATGTTTACAACTTGGTTGTCAATTTGGGTGAGTTCCTTGAGGCTCAGACTGACTTAACATCGGTTCCAAGAGGGAAAGAGTTCGATGATGAGAGAACATTCCATCAACTAGACATTTCAAGTCAACTAATGCGTGTCACGAATGCGAAGAAGTTCAATGCTGCTCTGGACGAGTTGTACGAAGCCAATTTGGTGAATGGCAACCACGTCCAGGCTGCCTTATCCCTTGAGTTGATGGCGTCTCACTATGAATGGAGTGTTGAGGAGATGCTTCCTGTGTCCTTTAAACCACAGTTCCCTGCAGAAAGTGCGTTTGGGAGAAAAGAGAGACTATACAAGCGTATTGCTGAGGAGCTGATCAGAGGTAACAAACCGGAAAAGGCTGTGTTGATCTACAAGGAGCTTGCTGATGCATATGACAAGATCAATTTCGATCTCAATGGATTGAGTTTTGTGCATGAACAATTGTCTAATCTTTACTCAAAGTTGACCTCTTTGGACAGAGAGACTCCTTCCTACTTTAAGGTATCATTCATTGGTCTTGGATTCCCAAAGACTGTCCGCTCGAGATCCTTCATCTATGAGGGTCTTCCTTTTGAACACATCACTTCGATGCACAACAGGCTGCTGAGACTTCACACTGGTGCACAACTGATGCAGGATGATGAGGCCCAGATTGCCATGAAGGACCCACCAGTAGGGAAGTACCTCAACATTGTTGCTGTGAAACCACAGACAGACTTCAACAACTATTACGGGGATTTGTCGCGTGCTGCGAGATTGTACATGCAGAACAAGGACCTCAAGTTCTTCACCACGTCCAAGAGATTGCAAAAATCCACTAGCGTCCTTGATTTGTGGGTCGAGGAGACGACTTATGAGTCGTACAATGTGTTCCCAACATTGATGAACAGAAGCGAGGTTGCTGATATTACTGTGGTGAAGTTGTCACCTATTCAGAATGCCCTCAAGACTCTGAGCACTAAGACCCAGGACTTGGTGAATGCCGAGTCGAGTGCTGAGAAATTACAACAGTCCAACAAGGCTCACGCTAATAGTTCTGCCTTCAATGAACTTTCGAGAAACTTGTCCGGTACAGTGAACTCTCCGGTGAATGGTGGTATTGGCCAATACAAAGAGTTTTTTGTCATTGAAGTGAACCCAGAAAACGAGGAGGCTGTGAATGAAATCTCATTGCTTCATCATGCTTTTGACAACCTCACACTATGCATTTACAGATGTCTTTTGATACATGGTAAGATGGTTCCATACGCACTAAGGGACTCACATGTTGCCATGATTGGACTTTTTGAGAAGAACTTTGCAGCAGAGATCAAGAGAACTGGCCTAAATGTGCAGAACTTGGAGGCTGACTTTGCACAACAGCAAAGCAGTGGTGATTCAACCCCATTGACATTATCTAAGGTTCCATCTATGCAAACTATTGGAACCTCTAATCAGTCTGTTATTGGCGGTGGTGCTTCTTCCAATGGTGTTCCAAGCAGGGCTATGTCTATGGCCTCAACAAACAGTTTGGGAAAAGTTGATACTAGATCGTCTGACAGATCGAACTCGCTATTATCACAGACGACAAATACTACGCAGAAAACTAATGGCAGTGGAAGTAAGAGGAAGTTTCTAATGAGTTGGAGACAATCAAGATTAGAATGAAGGCATGTATGTGTATATGTATATTTATTTAATGTCAGTTTATAGAGAGTTTACAAATACCGTAGGGTTATGAACCCCAAACTCCGGGTAACTTTTTCCATCACCCACCAACCAGCGCTTGGAAAAAAAAAAGTACCGTACACACAGTGGAGAGGGGGAGCCATCCCTTACAAAACAGACAAACAGCCAACACATATCCATAGAAACAATGTTCAGAATTGCAACCCGCTCCCTTTTGAGAACCACCACCATCAGATCTGCTGCGCGTGTCCAGCAACAAACCACTATCCCAGCCATGATGGCTCGTTTCTACTCTGCCAATGCGCTGTCCGCTGACGAGATCACCCGCCGTATCGCTGAGGCCAACTCCCACCTGATCAAGGCCGATGCCACTGTGACAGCCACCTCCAACTTGGCCAGCGACTTGGGTTTGGACTCACTTGATGCCACTGAGTTCCTTGTCAATGTGGAGAATGAGTTTGACTTGCAGTTGAGCGACGAGGAGTCTGAGAAGGTGAAGACTGTTGGCCAGATTGTGGAGATCATTGCTGCCAGACCAGATGCCCACTAGATTGGTTTTATTTATTAAGAGAAAGCGATGAGAACTGTATATACGAATTTGTTATGTCTTTGTTTTGTAGCAAAAAACTGGTGGGTGTCTGTCGCCACTTTCTTGACAACAACAACAACAACAACAACAGCAACAACAAAATCAACGACGTAATGAGTAACAACGGCCATCTAGACACCGCTAGTGAGCATGAGGATACTGAGCCAGAAGTAGAAGAGGTTAATGACAGCCCACAACAACCAATCCAAGGTCAGATCATTCCTGACGAACACCCAGAGACAATTGACGCAGATGCAGACCTCGCTGCTGAATTGGACAACGACACTGAGTTTATTGAGCTTATTCACTTGAAGATCAGATCCATGGAGGATCTGTCTCTGTCACGTTTCACTAAACTCAAATCCCTTGTGCTGAGACAGAATCTGTTGGATTCTATTGGAGAGTTGAAGAATGTCAGTAATGAACTGGAGGAGTTCGACGTGTATGACAACAGAATCAAGCATATTTCATCTCATTTGAACGAGAAGGTTAAGTTGAAAGATTTGGATTTGTCATTTAACAAGATTAGAAACATCAAGAACATTGATCAGTTGGTTGAGCTGAAGAACTTGTACTTTGTACAGAACAAGGTTGAAGAGATCAAGAACCTTGAGAACTTCACCAAGTTGAACAATTTGGAACTCGGTGGAAATCGTATCAGCAAGATTGAGAACCTGGATACGCTGAAAAACCTGACACAGTTATGGTTGGGTAAGAACAGGATCACAAGATTGGAGAACCTCAATGCTTTACAGAATCTCAAGATTCTCTCTATCCAATCCAACAGAATCACCAAAATTGAAGGACTGGATAAATTAACCAACTTGGAGGAACTATACCTGTCACACAATGGTATTGAGAAGATACAAGGCTTGGAACACAACACCAAGCTAACGACATTGGACCTTACTTCGAACCGTGTCCAACATTTGGAGAGCTTGTCACATCTCGCAAACTTGACAGATTTGTGGTTCTCATACAACAAGATTTCCTCTTATGACGAAGTTGAAAAGGAGTTAAGAGGATTGAAGGACTTGGATACTGTGTATTTTGAAGGAAACCCATTACAATTGCAGAACCCAACTGCGTACAGAAGAAAACTGATCATGTTCTTGCCACAAGTGCAAAAGATTGATGCAACCTATGTGAGATAAATACTAAGTAATTTTATTGATTCCATGGGAGACATGTGTTTTTAATCCTCATTAAACTCCACATTCTCCATTCTGTAATAGTTGCTATTGTATAGATAGTCCTTCCCGACAGGCACACTTCTCTGCTTAATGCAGCTCACGTCAACCAACTCTGGACCCAAATCCTCAATCTTGGTGACACCAAGCAATCTCATATTCATTTCCATCTCAGTTTTCAACAGTTGGACAGCACGGCGCACACCTGCCTCACCATATGCGGAATTGGCGTACAAAAACACACGACCGAGGCCAACACCTTTTGCACCCAGACACAAAGCCTTGAGAATATCAGTACCACGGCGTATACCACCGTCAATGTACACCTCAATCTTATCATCGAGCTTCTTCTCTCTTAGTAATGGCATTACTTCAGCAAGAACCTCGACTGGCGCACGGGCAAAGTCCAATTGACGACCACCGTGGTTTGACAAAACGACACCTTGACAACCGTGCTCAATGGCCAGGAAAACATCCTCTTTTCTCTGGACACCTTTAATGACGATCGGAAGCTTGGTCAACGTTCTGATATGGTCCACGTCTTTCCAAGTCAATGAAGGATCGATAAAAGATGAGAGGGCAACTGCTGCACCTTGAGATCTGTCTATATCGGCATCGTCATCAACGACATCAGCTTTGTCTTCAAACTTCATCTTCATGTCCTTCTCACGACGTCCAAGAGATGGGGCATCGACAGTGATGAAAATACCCTTCATACCGCGCTCCTCGGCGTGTTTCACTGCCTTCTCAGTGACTGAACGGTCAGTGTTGACGTACAATTGGTACCATTGTTGTTGATCCTCCTTGACACGGGCATCAGCAATCTCGTCAAATGAACAAGAGGCCAAAGTGGAGATCATTTGGACACAGTCCTCGTAGCCGGTACCTCTGGCAATCGAAACTTCACCATCTGGATGACCTAGCTTAGCAAGGGCAGTAGCACTGGCGTAGAATGGAACAGATGTTGGATTGCCAAAGAACTCAGTCAGTGTGTCCACTTTGGAAACATCAACAAGAATCTTTGGGTTGAAGAAGATACGATGGAAGGCATTGTGGTTTTCTCTCAATGTGATTTCATCATCTGCAGCAGAGGCATAGTAGGCCAATGCAGCTGGTGGGAGAATTTGTCTTGCAACGGTTTCAAAGTCATGGACATTGATGATCTTAGATAATGGTGGTTTACGCTCGATTCTCTCCATACGTTCAATCTCTTCTGGAGTCAGTTCTTCAGGAACTTCTTCAAACTCGCCAACTAATGGACCCAAATGGGCGTCTGGTGGGAGGAACTTGGTAGTTGCGTCTGGTGGATGGATGGGGGTGAAGATCTTAGTAGCGTCTTTACCAGCATACTTCAAAAGGATACGTTGTCCACCTGGATGCTTCGTGAGGAAATCAGTCAGGTCGTAGACTTGGCCATTAAGGACGATCCAAAGGTCATCTTTGGTGTTATGCTGGGAGACAATCTCCGGAGTGAGCTCGATTGTGCGAGGATCAACATCGAGCTTGATTGTGGACGAGTTGGTTTGGGCGTAAGCTGTAGCTGCGGCGACAGCAATTATTATGGTGGTTGTGGTGGCTGCAGATAAAGCAAACTTTGAGCTAGATCTGGCTGTTACAGTGGAGATCGTTCTTCTCACTGGCGCTGTGCTGCGCCTTTGCCATTGGCTGGCAGCTCTTGAAACGAACGACTGGCAGCTTCTTCTGAACATCGGAATGGCAGTCCGGGTGACTCTAAACTTCGTCAAAAGTCAGAAAGAACTCTACGTCTGCGTGCTGGAAGGCTCTTTTTTCTTCCTTTTTATAGGCGATATCCCAACCAGTCAACAGTTGACTTAAGCTTACGTAACGAAACATGGGGAAATGGGAAAAAAAAATAGAGTTGATCCTTTTTGACCCCCACAGATTTCGAACTTGATGGGGTTTTTGCTAGCGAAAAAGAGTGATGGTCGGTGGAGGGGAAGGAAAACGAATGGCACAAGTGGGATTCTTCAGTTGTCTTACTCCGATATTCTGTTAATGTCTATATCAGGTGTAGGAGAGTAATAGGTTATGTGATTGGCCAATCGGAGGCTTCGGAATTATTGACATAATTCCTCAATACTTAGAAAGGGTTCTTAACGGTGACGAGTAGGGAAGCCGTTGAAATCAGGTTCTTTCCGTTTGTTTATTTTCACTCATGCCCAGGAAACCCCAGTAGAGACAGACATAACCGATGACCATCATTCGCAACAAAACAAAAATGTTCCTGGGGGTGGGGGTGGGGGTGAGCGGGAAGCGAAGAAGCATCGGGTAAATTGCAGCCGACCACCCCCGCGGGGTTTTGATACACCGAGACCTCTACTTTAACAGTCAGATCCACGCCTATATTAACCTAAACAACAACAACTTACTCTAAAGAATCAAAAAAGACGTGGGGAAGACAAGACAGCTGTAGCTTATTCACTTGACACTTTTCCATCTCTCAATTTCAATATAACTTTGATGAAAATGAGCCTATGTCGATAAATCCCGGTTCCTCAAGGGTAGTTACAAGTTAACATCAATAATACATCACATTCGCTCTGAGACCAGATGCTTTGAACTTAGCATAACGTTCACTAATCTTTGACTCACCACCACAATTTTGGGGATTCGTAAAACTAAAATAAGTCCAAACCAAAAAAGCTGATCTTGATCAACTAAATTCTTCATGCAGCATGATCGGCAGCACTAGGAGGCAGAATCCAGAGAAACCTATAAACTGAGGCTGTGACTGAAACCAACCTTTAGTTTTTGATCAACACATTTCAGACAGTCCCAAAGACTACTAGTGACTCTTCTCAGTTCGCCTTCAGAACAGGCACAGCGGCGCAATGAACCTCAAGACAATCAGACCCAGAAGGATTCAGAATGGACGCTTAAGACACATATTCAGAGATCCACTCACTCAGCTGAAGAAGACCCCATACAATCCTGTTGAACTGTAGTAAAGAATCCGGTGCAAGATTGGGATATGGAGAAGTTCTATGTGATGTCTGATGATGTTGCCTGGAGGGGGAGGAGGAGGGTTGAAGATTCTAGATCCACAAACTGAGATGTTAAACACCACGCAGATGTTGATGGACCACTCATGCCTTGTCCAGGTTGACTGAAAACACCTTTCGATAGATTGTAGTTATTGAAAAGATTAACGAAGAGCCCAATGACGTGGCTCTCCGTGGAGTTCACTCATCGAATCGAGAATATGTGAATAACCTATAGGCTACTATTATTATTTTGTGTCTGCATAATGCATCCTAACCACACATGATACATTTGTATTTTCGCGAAAAGAGACAGCCAAAAACAGCCACCAAGCTCTATCACAAAACCTGCAACCACGTAAAACACCACGTACACACATCTCCACACTTCAACATCACACTATTCCACAATGTCTCCACTGTCCACTGAACAGGTCTCCCAGGAGTTGACCAAAATGCAGGCATTTATCCGCAAGGAGGCCGAAGAGAAATCCCGTGAGATTCACCTTAAGGCTGACGAGGAGTACGAGATTGACAAGTCCCAGCTTGTGCGCTCAGAGACAGCATCCATTGATGCGCTACATGAGACCAAGTTGAAGAAGGCTGGCTTGAAGCAGCAGATTGCCAAATCTACCATTGCTAACAAGACTAGATTGAGAGTGTTGAGCACCAGAGATGGTGTCTTGGATGACATTTTCAGCAGTGCTGAGGAGGAATTGAAGAAGATCACAAAGGACGAGAAGACATACTTGGCTGTGCTTGAGGGTTTGATTGAGGAAGGTGTTCTTGCTCTATTGGAGCCGGTCATTTCTGTCAAGGTACGTCCACAGGATATCAAGTTGGCCCAAAAGGCTGTTGAGAAGGCACAAAAGCACTACAATGAGAAGACCGGTAAGGATGTCGAGATCACTGTCAGTGAAGAGAATTTAAACAAGGACAGCGCTGGTGGTGTAATTCTGGTCAATGGTAGCGGTAAGATTGAAGTTGATAACACGTTGAGCGAGAGATTGACCTTGTTGAGAGAGGAGAGTTTGCCAGCCTTGAGAGTGGCATTATTTGGTGTTGCTGAGACCAGAAAGTTCTTTGACTAAGCTGAAGAGTTGTTCCTTTGTTTTTGATTAATGATTCAAACTGTCCTATGTGAGTGTGAGATTTTTTTCGATGATGATGATGATGATGAATTGCGTTCTTGGAGAGATGAATTGAAGGGTATAGAGTTCTATGTATATTGATTATATGTTATCTTTTGATCTGGAGCGTTTCGTGTCTGTACTAGGATGTAGAGTGATTTGGTTGATGTTATGCATCGACCCATCTCTTTGATCATCATCGGATTGACAAGCTCCACAAGGGGCTTCAAAATTTCACTCGTAACCTCTATTACAAGCGAAGTTTGACATCTGGAGTGTACTCTAGCCCTATTTACCGTAGGAATAGATCTTTTTAGCTCATGAAAGGTTCTATGATATCTAGAGCTCGAGCCATCAACTTTCTGGTAGGGCCACTCCCCCTCCCACTTCTGCGAAACCAAAACAAATCTCAGACATGCGGACCAACCTTCAAACCACACTAAAAACAGACAGCTAAGACCAATCCAATGACTACAACGGACGCTGTACCGTTATCTGTGCCACTCACTGCCACAACTTCATTGCAGATCGTCACAACGACACACCTCACGAAGCTCCAGCAATGTGCGGTTCAACTCAGAGCCATGCTCATCAAAGTAAGGAGCAGTAGCACTGCGGAGGCGAGTGGAGGAGATCAAGAGGAGATCACTCCGTTGATGGATTATGTGGTTGCCCTGCTAGGTGCTGGGCTTGATGAGTTTGAGAATGAGAAGAAGAAGGTGGGATATCTGCGGAGTACTTTGCAACCGCTGAGGCGCGTGGGGAAACAGCTTGTTGTTCCTAATGGTGCTCCTACAACAACAGCAACATTGTCTAGTGTGAGGAGAGTGGAATACAAACTGATACTGGAACAACTGATTGAGATCGTGGATTCGGTGATTGTCACAATGAAGAAGAAGCCAGCTACGAAGCTAGAAGTTGATATTGGGATTCTTAAAGACATTATCACTCCCCTCGAACTATTGTCAATGTTCAACTACACCACTTTACGAGGAAAGAAGGATCCAGTGCATTTGGTGAAGCTGCCTATTCTGGTGAAGGCATTGACACAGGCACTTGTGCCAGTCAAGACTTATAGTGATCAGTTGTTTCGTTACTCTGCCAACCCAACACATGCAAGCATCAAGAAATTGCCCAAGTGGCCATACACTTTGCATCGTGTGCTGGCATCGGTGTTGAGAATCCTGGATCTACATTCAACCATTCGACAGATTGCACAAGCTGTCGTGATCCCATTGTTGCCTTCATTACGTCAGACCAAGATCCTGTACACTCACAAGAAACTTGCGCCATTCTTGCTCAAGGTTGAGAATATGTTTGACGGGAAGGAGAACACTGGGAGACTTGTTGCGTTTGCTTCGAAGATGGGGAGATTCAATGAGACGACTAGTTTGATCCATGGCGTCGCTGTTGATTTTGCGAAGTATGTTGTTGAAGGAGTCAAACTCGTTGAGGAGATGCTGGCTTTACTCACTGAGTTTGTCAGGAATTGGGAGTCATTGGATCCATTGTTGAAGAAGCTGAAAAGAGAGGCAGAGGCAAATGTCGATAGTGCAAAAATCAGGGGCAGATCCGGGAGTCTGCCTTCATCACCAACAATTTCAAGAACACCATCATTGGTTGTATCACCAGCATCTCCAATTGCGCCTTGTGGATCCTCATGCAACACAATATTCACCAGAGCCGGATCTGGAAGCAATGCCTCAGTGAGCTCTTCCTCAATGGCACCACCGAGCGTCGTCACAAGTACAACCACTACCACTGCTGCACCAACAGCAGTACCAGTACGTACAAGAGCAAGAGCAGGCTCTAATGCCTCCCTGACATCAAACTCCAGTACCAACTCATCCAATTCTACACTGAACGCCCTTCGTGTGCCCCAGGTGAAGCCAACGCCCTTTTCTCCACCACCACCACCACCGTTGAGATCTCCAACAGTGTCACCAGTTCTGTCACGGTCATCCTCTTTGAGATCCAGACCACAATCCATGGTGATGAATCAGGCGTTCGATGTCAGGTCAGAAATGAGAAGAAGGGAGAAAGCGGCTGCTGCTGCTGCCTCATCGTCACCTACGCCTCTTATGGACACG
Organism: Barnettozyma vustinii; assembly: GCA_030569515.1. Classification (NCBI taxonomy): domain Eukaryota; kingdom Fungi; phylum Ascomycota; class Saccharomycetes; order Phaffomycetales; family Phaffomycetaceae; genus Barnettozyma; species Barnettozyma vustinii. The sequence goes on from JAJMLD010000022.1 coordinate 115,299, forward strand.
GCGAATGGGATCGTGGGGAGAAGACGGGCATCCTCGTTACAAGGAACATCATCGCCTTCACCTATTACTTCCTCACCTCCTGTGAGTAATGGTAAACTGCATGCCGCTACTGCAAGTGCCGCTTCTGTTCTGACACAGGCACGCCGTGGTGGAACAGCTCAACAGAACAGGGCATCTTCATTGACTTCTATTGATGAACGAACCCATATCTCTAGGCTTGGTGTTCCTAGTGTTCAGGTGCAGAGGGTCAGATCTACGTCCCCTTCATCGAGAAGAAGTACGCCTCCTGAACAACTCACACCATCGAAGCCAGCTAGACAAGGGAGTGTGAATAGAGGAGTTAAACGAAGACCAGTGATCAAGATAAGAACTGATCTGGTTGAAAGCCAAAATGTTGCTGTTCCTGAGTCACCTTTGAAGAGCGCTATGAAGGTAACTGGCACTGTGCAGGATAATATCGGTAATGTGGATACTACAACTATTACTGCTGCGGCTGTGGCTTCGGACACTGATCCAAACGAGACTTTGGATGCAACTGGTGATACAGCCAATGAGGTTGCCCAATTGCATATTCACGATAGACCATCAACTCCTCCACCATCCAGGGCCATAATCAAGAAGGTTCGATTCACTGGTGTCCCGCCCTCACCACCATCACCAGTTTCCAACAAGAGACTGTTCCCACTCAAGCCCAAGTCGCCCTCTAGACTGGCCCGTACAGGTGGCCGTGCCAATGATACTTTGAAGCAGGAACGTTTGACATTCCACAGCATTCGTCGTGGTGAGTTGGATGTGAGGACAGGGAAGGTGAATGTGCCCAAAAGTGGAGAAGGTGAGAGGATGATGGGGAGTTTGGCAGGTGTTGGGACTGGGATTGGAGCTGCTGCAGGGAAGAACTGGAAGTCGTTTAAGGACAGGTTTTCATAAGTGAAGCAACTGGCTTTGCCTCAGATTAGTGTCGGAGTACAGTTAGGACGGTAGAATGATCTGGGAAGGGCTAATCTTTTGCGGTGGTCGGAGTTGTTCAGAAGAAGTTTTTAATTTCCGTCGATTTCGCCATATAGAAATCGACTCGTTACAGTAGTAGCGGTGTGTATGCAGACTGTTGGTAGTTAGTTATAAGCACCGCCTCTCCTTCCCAAAACTGACACAATTGTCGGTGTAAAAATGCTTAGTGCAGCACTAATTTTTTCTTCCGCTGTAAGAATTCCACGCCACAATGGCGACTGGATCTCCGCAACGATAAAATGCGGTGTTTCGAACGATTAGAAAGAGGCGATCGATATCTGATCCGCAGTGGCTACCGTTTCGGACCTCTCTGTTGATATAGAAGTTCTGGAATCCGGTGCTTGTGAGGTGAGGCAGAAGTTGACGGATACAGTTGACGGATAGTTTTCTTGAACAGGAAAGTGTGGAGCACTGTGGCCACCCCCAAAAATTAATCAGGGTTCACTCAAAGTCGTTATGGCCGCTATCCATTCCTTGCTTAAATAGTGAGACATTTCTTCCTTCCTCTGCCAAGCCCGACGTTCAACACCAAGACTCATATCCCACTAAGACCTCAAATTATGTCGTCAGATCATCAATATCAACAACAACAACAACAAGTTGTTGACGCCGGGAATGGGATCGTAAATGCCAATTCCAGACGTCCAAAGTGGATCCAGGCCCTCAGGGCTCTGTTTGTTTGGTATCCCAAGAACATGGATCCTCAGGAACGTAAAACCCTGTTCAAACTAGACTGGGATCTTGCTTTACGCCGGTCTGAGTTTTTTCTGCAAGTTCCTCGACCAAACTAATATTACCAATGCCTATGTCTCTGGCATGAAGGAGTACTTGAGCCTGTACGGTAATGAGCTGAATTATTTGAACATGGTTTACCTTTCCGGTTATGTCATTGGTCAGGTTCCTTTCATGCTGCTGATTACAAGACCGGCATTCTCACGCTATGTATTACCTACTTTGGAGGTCCTGTATGGTATCTGCACTTTCTGGCAGTCTAGAATCACTAACGTTCATTAACTTTATGCTCTTCGTTTCCTTGTGGGTTTTTTTGAAGCACCAAGTTTTGCAGGTGTTCATTTCGTTCTGGGGAAGTTCTACGGTGCTCATTCTTATCGTGGGAACCCACCTGAACTCTATGTCCGTGCTGGTGTCTTCTTTATCTGCTCTCCACTCGGTACAATGTTTTCTGGGTACCTGCAATCCGCCGCATACAAGAACCTCAATGGCACAGGAGGGCTCGCTGGCTGGCAATGGCTCTTCATCATTGACGGTATCATCACTGTGCCAATCGCATTCCTTGGGTTTGCATTCTGGCCAGGAATCCCTGAACACAGCAAGCCATGGTACTTGACTGCAGAAGATTACAAAGTTGTCTTGAACAGATCCAAACGTTATGCTGTTGCTAAAGCAGGAAAGCTGGACTGGGCTGTCTGGAAGCGTACATTCAACAACTGGAAGGTATACCTCTTTGTCACACTCTACACCGCCATGTTGCTTGCCTATTACCCAAGTACTTATTTGGCGCTATGGCTTAAAGCTCAGGGTACTTACACCATTCCTCAAGTGAACAATTTGCCAACTGTAACTTCTGCCTTTTCTGTTCTGTCTGGTCTGTTTGGTAATGCTTTTGCATCTGCCTATGCTCCTTGGAAGGTATATATGGTATGGGTTGTTGGTATGTTGACCTTCACGATCATCATGACCATCTACCATGTCACACCTGGTCTCGTGTTCTTTGGCTTCTTCATGTCTGGTGCAGGTGCCTGTGGTGCTCCTATTTTGTTCTCCATGATCAACAGATCGCTGGCACATGACCAGGAGAGTCGTGCGTTGGTTCTTGGATTGACCATGGGTGTCGCCTATGTTGTCTATGCGTTTGCTCCATTGGGTCTGTTCCCTACTGATGTCAAGAAATACGGTGCCAATGCTGCTCCAAGATGGAAGACCGGGTATCCAACTTCTCTTGGTTTGACCGTTCTGGTAGCGTTGCTTATGCTTGCCATCGTGTACATGGAGAAAAAGGACAAGAAGAGAAACGGTGAGCTGCAAGGGGCTGGCCACAAGGAGGTTGTGGAGGTGTCCTCTAGTGAAGACGAGAAAGAGGAGGAGACTCTTTCAGTGGCTGCTGAAAAGAAAAACTCAACTAGCGTATAGAACTGAATTAATTTATCATTTGATTTTGCTTTCTATACCTGTACGCTACTACGATAAAGACACGCTGAAACTGCGTACCATTTACCGAGCTAAGTACATGACATTAAATAGATAGCTCTTGCTTTTTAACTTTTCGCGATCTGCAAGCCTCATCTGCAGGGCCATGCCGGTTAAATGTAGTGAGACCCTTTCAGCGTCCGGCACAAGACTTTAAGAAGCTATCACCACCAAACATGGTTAACATGTTATAAAGAGTGTAGCCACAGTCCTTTATGGATCTGGAAGATGAAATATCTTAGTTCTAGAAGGACCTGCACTATATGGTCAGTTTATCTGGTCACCGACCTGACAACACAGATATCGATCGAAAATTGATAGATATACACCCGATTAATTTACCCTAAGCCACACTTCACAACGTGGTCTTCCTAAGTCAAGGGAAGAAACTATTGGGGGTACCACACCCAGGCAAAAGTAGAATACTCAGAGCTGATGGAATCTATAGCAGTGTGACTCTTTACCAGGGTCCGCACGCGGTCACCGTCCTCCACACTTGCGCCGTTTTTCCAAGGAGGGCGGACTGCCTTTTGACACTTTATCAAGCTGAGAGACCACCCCTCTGCCACTACTATTTCAAGTTATCCCGCATCCTTACTACAATATTCACTGAACTCATTCAGCAAGATCCAAACGACTTTAGTGTATGCCACATCAAGGCAAACTCCTGACGTCTTAAGTGGATCCAGGCCCTCAGAACCCTGTTTGTGTGGTATCCAAAGAAGTTGGATCCTGAAGAGCGTAAGGATTTCTTTGTTCAAGCTCGACTGGGCAATCTTATTCTACACCTTCCTTTTCTTCTTTTGCAGGTTTTTCGATCAGACTAATGTCAGTAATGCTCAGGTCCCTGTATGAAAGAGGCCCTGAGTCTATACGATAACGAGTTGAACTACCTCAACTTGTGTTTCTTGTCGGGTTACTTCATTTGTCACGTTCCTTTCTGATTGTTGATCTCTAGGCCAGCAGTGTCTCATTATGTGCTTCCAAAATTGGAGATCCTTATGGCGTCTGCACATTCTGCCAGTCCAGGGTCACCAACGTGAAGCAAATGTACGCCCTCCGTTTCCTCATGGGGTTCTTTGAAGCTCCAAGTTTTGCAGGTGTCCATTTTGTCTTGGGTAAGTACTACGGTGCCCGCTCTTTCCGTGGTTATTCGTGTGAGTTGTTTCCCTGCTGGTGCCTTCTTCATCTGTTCTCCAGTGGAATCCATATTCTCCGGGTACCTGCAATTAGCAGCCTACACTAAGCTCAGCATCTTTGGAATGGCTGGCTGGATATGGCTCTTCGTCATTGGCGGTATCTTCACCGTACAAATATCATATATCGGTTACGCCTTTTCGCCACCAATGCCAGAACACAGCAAGCCATGGTACCGAAATGCAGAACATTACAAAGTGGTGCTGACAGGTAAATTGAACTTTGCTGCTGCTAAGCGTACTTTCATGCACCAGAGAGTCTACCTTTACTCTGTCCTCTCCGCAGCTATGTTGCTCAGGTTTTACCCAATCGGTTACTTTTCCTTGTGGTTAAAGGTCAAGGTACATTCACCGTCCCAACAGATTAAAAACTACCCAATTGTCACATCTGAACTCGTACGAATCAGTCTATGCTCCATGGAAGTCATTCATGGCCTGGGTTGTTGTTATGTTGTTCTTCACCATCATCATAACCATCTACGATGTTCCTCAAGGCCTCGTATTCTTCTCCTTCTATATGACTGGTTTTGGTGCCTGTGATCCACCAATCCCCTTCTCTTTGATCAACAAGTCCCTGACTTTTGATCAAAAGAGTCGTGCGTTGGTTATGGGATTCACGTACTTGATTTGCACATTTGCTCCATTAGGTCTGTTCCCTACTGATGTGAAGAAATACGGTGACAACGCTGCTTCTCGATGGAAGATTGGTTACCTAACCTCTCTAGATTTAGCCATCTTGGTTGCTGGATTGATGTTGTTGGAGGTGTGCTTGGAGCAGAAGGAGCAATTGAAGAAGTATGGAGACAAGGAGACTAATGAGGACGATGATGTTGAAGAGTACAGTCAGGACAGTGAGAACAATGAGGATAGAAAAGACATGAGCAACGCTGGGTCCGTCAGTGTTTAGTTTTGCTTTGTGAAATATTACATAGA
>JAJMLD010000022.1:120743-144883 GCA_030569515.1 Barnettozyma vustinii
TGTATCTAGTCTGCCCTAACGAGTAGGGAAGAAGATATGGATCTCTTGAAGAGAGTCCAGGCTTCTTATATAGTAAATATAGTAATGTTTTGTCTCATATCTAGTTTGGAATTGCCATAATGGGACAAAACAATGTAAAGTTCTAAGGTAATATCCTAATAGGGTAAACTTCTGGATTAGGAAGGTGTACTCTATAACAGATATATATATATATACTTGTTCGCTTTTTCACAGAGCTTGTTGGATAAATTAGGATATGGAGATATATCAAAATGAGATAAGGTCGTGCAGTGTTTTTATTAAGTAGTCAGGATCTGCTCAATCCGCTTACGTATGGCAATTTATTCCTACGTTCGTTCTTTTGCTTGTTTTTTCCTCCACGACAGTGAGTGGACCATATGCACTATAAAATTGGTTCCTCATGAAGCCACAAGTTCAGATTAGTTCAGAACAAAAACAAAATGAACTGTAGTCTGTAACCGTCATATCCACTTGGCCGCAGCCTTGAATTTGATGGACCTACCTTTCACTTCAAAGATGTTGAAATGAGTTGATTGTCTCACGAATTGCAAACCAAAGGAGAAAGGAAAACTTAAAATGTGTGTGACAACACTTGGATAAATCTGGTACGGGCCGCACATCAGTACCATCCGTGCACCACAGCCACCATGATGGTCAGTGCAGAGCTGAGACTGAACAATAAACAATAGTACAAAAGATTAGCCGCCGGTTGACACTTTCTTATCACAATCCTCTAGCCATCTCACCCAGTCATACAAATGGTCAAACCACGCATCAATGCCGTGGGAATCCAACACCTCCCCAAAACTATCCACAAGTCGCTCTTCCCTAAACAACAACCCACTGTCCCGCTCACGAAACTATCACAACAACACCTTGCACAGCACAAGCTCTTGAACAAGCCCACTTCTTTACAACCCGAAGTGAATATCAAACTCCCGCCACTGATGGGACCCTCCATGGATGCGCATTTCAGAAGAATAGCGGGGTTTGCCCAGGAGCCATACAAGGAGCAGGCATTGAAATTAGCAAGGGTGTCGATACCCAAAATGCCCAGTTCTTTCCTCAGGAAATCTGGCTGGGTAAGGTATGTTGAAGGTGAGGAAGCACAGAGTGTGCCTTTCCCCACTGAGAGCAGTATTGTGTTTGACGTGGAGGTTCTTTACAAAGTGTCGCCGTATCCAGTGATGGCTACAGCTGTGTCTGAGAAGGCATGGTATGCGTGGCTATCACCGGTCTTGACAGGCGAATCCCAATCGTTTGAGCATTTGGTGCCATTGAATACATTGCAAGAAGACAGGGTGATCATTGGTCATAATGTCGGGTATGATCGTGCCAGGGTGCGAGAAGAGTACGATTTGAGGGAGACTAGAGGGTTCTACCTCGATACCATGGCGATGCATGTTGCTGTGTCAGGGATGTGCTCCAGGCAGAGAGGCAAATGGATGGAGAGACGCAAGGCTATGAATCCAAAGAAGATAGCAAAGAGGGCAGAGGAAAATTTAGATGAAAATGATGACGTTCTTGAAGGTGAGGAGACTGACCCCGAGAAACTTGTTCGTCAGTTGGAAATTGATGATCCTTGGCTTGTCCATTCCGCGCCCAATTCCCTTGCAGAATTATCGAGCTTTTACTTTGGTGAAGAAATTGCTAAAAGTGCAAGAGATCTTTTTGCATCTGACACTCTGGTACCTATCGAGGAAAACTTCCAGGACTTGATGAAGTACTGCGCCACCGATGTCCTTACCACACATAAAGTTTACGCACACATCCTGCCTCAGTTTCTCGAAACGTGCCCCCATCCAGTGTCTTTTGCAGCTCTGAAGTTTATGGGTTCAGGAATCCTTCCTACAACCTCGGAATGGCACAAGTACATTGAGTCAGCTGAGCAAAAGTACATTCAATCACGAGCTGTTGTTGATATCAAATTGGAACAGTTGGCGACGGAGTGTGCTCAGTTGAGGCATGATTTGACAGCAGCGGAATCAGACCCTTGGCTGAAGCAGCTGGATTGGACAATTAAGCCAGTCAAGATTACCAAAAGTGGTAAGCCGTACAAAAACCAGAAACTTCCTGGGTTTCCTCAGTGGTATAAGGATGTTTGGTCTTCAAAGAAAGAAAAGCCTGAGGTGAGTCTGAGGGGCCGGTTAGTCCCTCTCTTGTTAAAGTTGAAGTTTGAAGGAGGCGTTGTTGTGTGGAACAATGATAGGGGTTGGTGTTTCGAAGCCAAGCGCGCCGATTACCCAAAACTTTCAGCGTTGAATTACGAACTCGTGAAACCGTTGACATTTCCTGACCATCCTGAATTACATGACGCGCCAGTTGTTAAAGTAAACCTTCCAGAGACTGTATACTTCAAGATCCCCAATCCTGCTGCTCCTGAGTCGAGAACTACACAGCTCTTATCCAAGTCCATGAACAGGTTCTTTGAAGCGGGCAGCTTGGGTGCAGAGGGTGAAGTTGCCAAAGAGGTCCTGAGCCTGAATGAGCAAGGTGGCTACTGGGTCAGCGCAAGGGAGAGAATCAAGGGCCAGTTTGTCGTTGAAGTGGCTGGTGCCAACTCCACTGCTAGGGGTTCGGCCTCCTCCCCTTCTGCGCCCACTCCACCTGGTACGTCCTTCATTATCCCACAGGTTATCACCATGGGCACCATCACACGTCGTGCAGTCGAGAAGACATGGCTTACTGCCTCCAATGCCAAGAAGAACAGAATTGGTTCTGAGTTGAAATCCAAAATTCGTGCTCCTGAAACGCACTGCTTTGTCGGAGCGGATGTTGACTCCGAGGAATTGTGGATTGCGTCACTCTTGGGTGATTCCATCTTGGGTTTGCATGGCGGTACTGCTATTGGTTGGATGACATTGGAAGGCGCAAAGAAGGATGGCACAGACTTGCACTCCAAGACTGCCGATATTTTGGGAATCTCAAGAGATCAGGCAAAGATTTTCAACTATGGAAGAATCTATGGTGCAGGTGTAAAGTTTGCCGCATCTCTGCTGAGACAATTCAATGGTGAGTTGACTGAGGCTGAGTGTCTGGATCGAGCCAAGGTGTTGTACGCTGAGACCAAAGGGCAGACTGCTGTTATCTCTAGGGATGGTGAACGTCACAAGGTGTGGTTTGGAGGATCTGAGTCAGTTTTGTTCAATGAATTGGAGAGGATTGCTAACTTGGACAATCCAAGAACGCCTGTGTTGAAGGCTGGTATCACGAGGGCTTTGATGAAGAAGAACTTGAACTTGAACTCATTCTTGCCATCGCGTGTCAATTGGGCAATTCAATCATCTGGTGTTGACTACTTGCACTTGCTATGTGTCTCGATGAACTATTTGATCAAAAAGTACTCGTTGGATGCCAGATTGAGTTTATCGGTCCACGACGAGATCAGATACCTGGCCAGCAAGAAGGACAAGTATCGCGTTGCTACAGCCTTGCAGATTTCCAACCTGTGGACCCGTGCCATGTTTGCTGAGGCTGTCGGGATGTATGACTTGCCGCAGTCTTGTGCCTTCTTTAGTGCGGTTGATGTTGACCATGTGTTGAGAAAAGAAGTGGATATGGATTGTGTCACTCCATCAAATCCAATTGCTGAAGCTCCTGGTGAATCATTGGATGTGATTGCGTTATTGAATAAAGGAGAGATTGGTGAGTTGGGTGAAGGCAAGGAGCTGCTCCTGCCAGATGAGAAGGAAGAGGCGAGTACTTCTGTGGCACTTGAGAAAGATGACCATTATTACAAGTATTCATATGACAACCCTGAGTGGAGAGAAACAAGTGTCAAGATGCAGATTGCTACAAAGAAACAAGATGTTCAGAGATACCTCAGAGACTACAAAAAGAACTATGGGAGATTGAACTTCAAAAATGTGATGAGTGGTGAACTCATTGAGGGCTCCAAACCAGTCACCAAGAGAGGCAAGAAACCTATTGGGTTAACGACAAGGGTCGAGATTAGTTCTGATGACTCTAAGGATGGTACAGCTGAAGTTTCACCTGCATCAAACAAAACAAGCTCGAGATCTTCCTCTACCAAGAATACAACAAAGTCCACCAGAAGGAAAAGTGCTGCAAATAAAACAATAGCTGGAAAAAATACCAATATCGATTTACCACTAACAAATAATTCGATAAAGACTGAATCCAAGAAGGACATTAGTGAGGATAGCAGCTACCCTCATTTAAATATGATTGAGAATCTCACTCTGGACCAGATAGCCAATCTGAGAGACACCTCGAGTTACTCACGCCGGAATGACAATGACATTTGGGCTGGTATCATTACCAATGAGGAAGATTTCATCAAATCCCTGGCCCCAAAGAAGAAACAAAGACAATTTTAGATAGAGAAATTTAACGACTTCACGATTTTTTGACTCCACGGCACATCTTCTGTGGCCCTAACCGACATTTCAATTTCGCGAAATCTACTGGCCCAGCCAAAAGTTTTCTTTTGTTAAAAGAAAAAAAATTAAAATTTCTTTTTTAAACACGTTAAAGAGCTTCAAAACCAAAAGAACTTCATCAAAAGTTGACGAATTGGCGGTTTTGCCTTTTGTTTTAGCTGATACTTTCTTGATTAGCTTACTGTCTCTGAATTACACACTCTTGTTTGTGTGTTTTTTTTCAGTTGCTTGTTTACTGTGCATTTTTTCTGGCATTGTTTGTTTGTTTCTAAAGTCTTACGTGGAGACATATCTACTATCACCTGAGCTCAGAAAGAAAAGACATCAGTGCTATCTCTTCATAGCTGCTTCATTTTGACCCGAACTCAGTTTATAACCTGCTGTTTTGAACCCCTGTTGAAACTTTCGTTTCTTTCTTTTGACCACATTTTGCTTGACGCATTGACTAACTCGTGTGTGTGTTTGTGTGTTTTTTGTTCTTATTGTGAAGCTTGTTCTGACCTTTGACACTATGGAGGCCCAACTCGACGAGTCTTTGCTCAACGACATCAACAATTCGACACTGGACGGTCCACAACAGCTTCAGCAGCCTTCATCGTTGCTGTCCCCACCGATTAACCCGGCAGTGTCCCAGCTGTCCACTTCTCCAGATTCAGGTGCCGGTTTACAGAACAACTCAGCCATCAACCTGCTGTCACCACCAGGCTCCCGTTATGCCTTCCAGGACTCTACAAACCTACTTTCACCTGTGCTAAGCACCACTGATAATCCTTACAGTGGGTTTTTTGGCAACTCAAACTCAATGCAAAGGCCACTGAGTGCCCAAGGCCTCAACCCTGCCCTCACTAACGGTGGTGAAAATTCTGGATTTGACGCATTTAGACCCTTCAGTGCACAGGGAAACTTCAATATTGGTGGAGGAGGAATGGCTTCGATTAGCAGTACTTTGACTGGTCAAACAACAACGGGTACAGTTCCTCCAGGTTTTTCGATTCCTGAGAGACCACTAAGTGCGATGGAGATTGACTCTATGAGTTTCAAGAACGACGTTGCCAACTTTGTAAGCTGGATTAACAGTCTGAACTCTTCACAACACCGTGTCATTATGGATAACTTGCTGGCTAATTTGCCAGAAGAGATCTTACAGTATACCAGATCCAGTTTAAATGACTATGGTGCCACTGGATTTGGCTATGTTAACTCCAACAACACTGGTGGCTCCAAGATTGTTGCTCCACAACCCATTTACCAGTCTGATATTGAGCCTGTCACTCTGGACTCTGTGCTAAACAACAACAACAGCACCAACAATAACAACAACAACGGTGGTGGTGGTGGTGTCATTCAACCACGGCCTATAAGTAGCGCCTCCAACAACTTTCAACGTGCCCTGTCCCCAAACTTCCCATCATTTGACAGAAGTGCGCTGCTGCAAGAGTACAGCAGACCAAGGTCTGCGGATCCGTACCATTCCAGGTTATTGAGAAACAAGCAGCAACAACAGCAGTCACAGTCACAGTCACAGCAATCATCAACATACTATGATGCATCCAAAATACCATCAAAGAGCAGGTCCTCTAACAGATTTGATGAAGATAATCAACAGTTTGATTCCAACCCTAATAATAATAACAAAGGCAACTCCTTCGACATTACAAATTTGGCCCAACAATTGACCCAAAGCACCTTGAACTACAATGAATTCAACAATGCCAATGCCCTCAAATTGTCTGCACTTTCGACCATTAACTCTAGAGCCCAATTGGACTCAAGCAAGAAGAGGGGTGTTGGTGGCTTCGAAGACAGGGGTAGAACTTCCCAACAAGTTGGTAGTGGTGGTTATCAACACGTGTACACGTTGAACGAGGAGGTGAGAAATTCATCGATGCCACCATTGCAAAGAGGTCATTACAAACAAACTCAGCAACAGTCCGGACAAGGGCGCTCAAGACAAGGCCAGAATCCCAATGGGAATGAAGCAGACCAACTTTCCAGATTGGCCTCTTTGAACTCCGCCTCAAAGTTGCAACAAGACTCTAGCGATTTCAGAACCCCAAATAAGTCACAGATGCCGTCTATGACTCAACCATTGAAGTCTCCAGCGATCAATCCCAAGCAAATCACTAATCCGAAGCTTCTGAATGATATCTCTGCCTGGCTGAAATCACTACGTCTGCACAAATACACTAGTGCTTTGCGGGATATTCCGTGGAAAGAGCTCATCTATTTGAACGATAAGCAGTTGGAAGAACGTGGTGTGAGTGCTTTGGGCGCTAGAGGCAAGTTGCTGAAGGCCTTTGACGTCGTGAGGGAGGCGTATGAGGCTGGGGCCATCAGAGAGTAAATTGTGTATGTGTGTGTGTTTGTGTGTGTGTATGTGTGTATGTGTGTACAAAGCCCTTTTTTAAACATGTTTGATTACATTGTGTAGAAGCTCTATGCTCTGTATTAGATGCTAAGTAATTATTAAATGTTGGACACATCCTCACCGTTCTGAACTCTCTGCCAAAAGTTCTTATTGCTCTCGACAATGTCAGCTGAAAACGTGAGTTCGGGCAACACCTTTGCGACTTCTCTAAACAAAGAATCTGCAAAAGTATTGATGAAAAATAACTGACCACCGGGTAGATTTGGATTATCAGCCAATGCATCATGAATGGTTGGAGGAAAATAGGCAAGTTGTCTTGGATCCTCGATCGAATCAATGTCAGTGTTTTCAGTGAGATGTTTAGACAGTTGTGCAAGCTCACTGAATTCTCGTGAAAGGACAATACCCCATTTAGCAGAGATCAAGAGAGGCCTCGCCACATTGGAAATATCGGCACATTTGATGATCAGTGACAGAATAATGTTTGTCTGCTTGAGATCATTCTTAATCTCCAACTTCTTTGTCTCATCAGCAAGGATTGAAGAAATAGCCTCCACTTTGTTGATGTACTCGAAATGGTTTGCCATGTCAGTGGCCAAAATACTTTCAACTTGTAGAAGCTTGGTGTTGAGGGCTGTTTCGCTGTTAGTGTGCTCATTGTTCAAAAACACAGGCCAGTGATTCACCAGAATGTCCTGAAAGATGGTGGAGTGATAGTTTTCCAGCACTGATTGATACGAGTAAATCTTAGCGATTGGGGCACTGTTGCTAATGAGGAATGGATTGTTCAAACCAGGATGCCCTACATCATGACCGATACTAGAAACGAGTAATGCCAGTGTCTGAATTGGATCAAGAAGTGAGTTGGCGTGATCGAATGGACCATGTTTGAATTGGAAATGGGATGCAAGTTGCTCAGATGGATGCAATTGGAAGTTTGTAGTGTATTCTGCAAACGCTGGCAGGGCTTTGACCCTGATCAGAAAATAAAATGTCGCCTGTAAGACATCAACAGCGTGTCTAAAGTTGTGGAAAGAATTCCCACCACGATATGAATCTCTTAAACTGAAGAGGAAACTCAACACGTCATTGTCACTTTGTTTCAAGTGGCTGTCTGCAGCCATGATGGAAAAGGCATGCTGGAAGATCAACAGAGCACAGAATGTCAGTTCATCACATGTCAACTCATGTGCAATGAACCCCCAGTTCCCAATACAATACTTGTAAAAAGCTGGTTCATGGGGAAGTTTTAATAAAGAAAAAAAGTCCACCCCTTCATTGATCGAGACAACAAATTCTCTGAGCTGTTCAGATTGTTGAAAGTCATTCTCCAAAATGATGTTGAGACAGTTGGACATTGAGTGGAAGCAAGGGCAGCGTTTGGAGTGTTCGTGGTTCAGACCAACCCAGGACTTCATTCTCGTGACTCTGTTCTTTAAAATGCGGTGCATATTGGTAATGTCTTGGTTGATCTTGGTGAAACTAAACTCCGAGAGCTTATAAGTCATAATGTTGAGGTGCTTGTAGTGGTGTTTCAGCAGGAGTTCATTTTCTTCATAACTGAGTGTGTTCAGTCTGGATGTGGACGCTCCTTCTGGGATTGATCCCGGTGCTGTGGCTGGCGATAGTGCATCCTCATTGATGATAACCACAGTTGGAAAGTCCAAATCAAGCTCAGAAGCACCAGTAACTGACACGTGTTGCAATAGCTTTCCCAATTGTCTAAAGTGTTTAGTATTGCTTGCCCTTAGGGAGAGCTGGAAGAGTTTGAGGTTTGATTCAATGCTCTCCTGGGGACTGGAGGAGTCGAGATAGAGCACTTGTGACATTGATAACGGGGATCCGAGGGGGGGCGGTGTGCAAAGTCGCGTGTGGGCTTGCTGGTTGGAATCAGCCAGAGGGAAAAAGGGTAGAAGAAGGAGGTGGTTTGGATTTGAGTATAATCGATTGCCTGCTGTAGGGCAGTGTGTATGTGTATGTGATTTTGGCTGGAAACGGCCTTTTTGAAGTGTTTTAGGGAGAAAACAGCCTAAAGTTATCGTGTTTTTTAATGATAAGTTTGCATGTGAATTTCTTTTTTTTCTTTTTTTTTTTTTTTTTTGCCTTATACAAAACAAAAACCGTAAAAACCGTTTCATATTTTTTTTTTTTTTTCGAAAAGAAATTCAACGTGCATTGAATTTATCCGAGTTTATCCCGATCATCAAATTCAAATTCAAATTCAAATTCGAACTCAAACTCAAATTCAAATTATTTGACCTATTATTCCAAATTCGTTATTAATTCATTCATGAGCATTCTAAATATACAAGAAAATAAATAGTCTAGATTCTAAACCTGTACCGGACCATATTGTTCACTGTTGATGTCATTTACAGCAACACCCTTAGCAGCCAAAGTGCCACTAATCAACTTCATATAGTCGTTAGGACCAACCAAGTAGTAATTGGAATCGTTAGCATTCTCCTTGTCAATGAAGGATAGATCCTCGGCAGTAACACGACGGTTGAAAACAGTGTAGTTGTCACCCAACTTTGGAAGAGACTCATTCTCCTTGAGCACAGAAATGAATTCAGAGACAGTGAAGGTGTCGTTGTAAGTCGACAGCAATCTCTCCAACCAAGCACCAAAGGCTCTGGCCTTCAAGTCATTGTTCGAAAGTAACAACTTCACTGGGTTACCTCTTTGTAAGAAGTACTCGATTGAGGAGATAGATGGAGTGATACCAATACCACCAATAAAGAAAGTGGCTGGCTTGGAAACAACTGTAGAAGACTTCTCAGATAAGGCCTTGAAGTATGGCTCTAACAACTTACCATATGGAGAGGAAACCTTGATCTCATCATTTTCCTTCAAGTGGTCATGGACATAGTTGGAGACAACACCTCCTGGGATTCTTCTGATAGAGATTCTGTAGTGCTTCAAGCCAGTACCCAAGTCAGTGTACTCGTTAGAGATGGAGTACTCTCTGGATTGGACAGTCTCACCCCCATCAGTGGAGATTCTAATAGTGACGTATTGACCTGGGTAGAACTTGGCGTACTTGTTGTCCTCAGCCTCAATGTAAACAGACTTGACATTCTCAGACTCTTGAACAATCTTAGAAATCTTAGCTGGCTTGAAACCCAACCAGGCATTCTCAATCTTCAACTCTTGGTCATATCTGTCCTTCTCCAAGCCAATCAAAGCGTTAGCCAAGTCAAAGTAAGCAACTTCCCACGCCTTCATGAACTCTGGAGTAGCAGCATCACCAAGCATCTCACCAAGGGTTTTCAGCAAAGAGGTACCGACAATATTGTACTGTTCTGGAACAACGTGCAAACCAACATGCTTCTCCACAATCTGTCTAATGAATGGACTCAATGGGGTCAAGTTATCAATGTTCTTGGCGTATGCGACAAGGGAAAACGCAAGAATCTTTGGTTGTCTCTTGGTGATTTGGTGGGACTTGTTGAAGAATGGACGAACCTCTGGATAAGTGTTTAGCATATAAGCGTAGAACTTGGAGGTCAACTCGACTCCATTCTCCTCAAGGAAAGGAATAGAGGCGGTGATGATCTTCTTCTGTGCTTCGGTTAATGGCATTTCGTGTTGTTGTGATTTTGCAGTGGGTATGGTGTGCGGGACAGAAAGACCTTATTCTCTTTATAATTTGAGGATCCACTCCAGTTTATATATACAACGCTGTATATTCCTCTTCAAACAGCATCGTGAGGGTGGCTCTATGCAAATCTCATGAAAACGTTCCACTGACTCCGAAGTATTCTCCACCAAATTCGCGTAAGCAAAACATCAAGCCATAAACCATCTGTGTGTGGCTCAAACCAAACCAGTGTTTGTCAATATACCGTTAAAGTCCGATATCCTAGTACTACGGTCACGTGCTGACCGTTTCGCGAATTCCGTCAATAACTGGAGGCTGACGAAAACTGGCACGATGATTGGGCAAAGCTCAAATAAGACGGAATTTGGAACAGTTGGAGGCATTTGAGGTTGCAGAATGGTGCGTGCAAAAAGAAAGGCACTGACCACGGTACCTACATCTTGTAGAAACGGACAGAACACGGACTTCTTTCCTCCTGACCGGAGGGTTTTCCTCAGGGCTCATAATCACGTGCCAAAGGCCAAAAAAACATATATGCCAACTAGCTACTGGTGTTCAATCATGGATCTTCCTTCGTTTTGAGTGTGAAGATCAGCATCCTGCAACTTGACACAAGGGTGTTTGATAGAGATGGTTTTTTCACATAAAGATGAACTCTCACTCAACTCGGTGGTGAAACAGTTGAGACAGGAGTCTAGATCAGTCAGGAACAGGCTACAGTCCATCATCTATGACTCAGAATGGGTTCAAGAAGTACAGACAGCATATGAAAGACCACTTATACCCAATGAGAGATGTGGACTTTGGTATGTTCCCCCGCCGCTCATTGCTGAATCGTGCTATTTCAAGTCAACAGACGGTCACATATCACAGTGGTCCTTTTGCACCAGAAGGTTGAACTTTCACCTATTTGACCTCATTGTGAAGCACACCGGTATCATTATTGTTGATTCGACAAGAAGAGGGAAGTTGATGCCGGATGCTCTCTCAAAGACCTTACCGATTTGGTGTGCCACGCTCAACTGTGTCATGTTTGGCGAGAATGAGGAGAATTGGTTGTTCTTGCCTCGACAAGTCATTTCAGATAGCGAAAGAGATGATATGAGGATATTGATTCCTCAGTTTGCCAAAGATTTACTCAATTTGCGAGTTGTCTCAAAGGAAGACCTGTTAGAGAAGTTTGGTGGGAAGTATCTGCGACCGTTATGGGTGTATCCAGGTATGACTCTTCCCTTTGAAAAGCCAGAGTATGATGACTTTTATCCGATAATAAACTGTGTCGCATCGGTTAGAGCACAGGATGGTGAAAAGACTATGACCGGTGGCTTCACTTATGTTCAAGGAGCAGCAGATGACCATGAGTTGTGGGCTGAGAAGTTGTTTCCGAAACTGTTTTGGGATAATGCCAAAGCTTTGAATAACTTGAAACTGAGCGATGCGCAGTTGCTTGAGATTATTGATACTCTAGAGGTTGAAATAACAAACTGTGCCTTGGAAGGAGTTGTAAAGGTTACTGATTATATCTTTATGGGGAAAGTTTCTGGTGATCTCACTTTGACTGATTTGAAAGACTACCAGATAGCAATTGTACTTTCCAAGGATTTTAAGCTTCAAGAAACTGATGAGCACTGTACTCTCTTGCATTACCCCCTTTCTTCGAACAAAAAGGGCTCCAATGACCTGAGAAAGCACCTTCCTGAGATTCTAGGCACCATAAATGACCAATGGCCCACCAAGTCTCTAGTGCTATGCGAATCAGGGATAGATCTATCTGTGGGTGTTGTACTAGCTATTCTTGCAACCAGATATAACCTAGAATGGCAAGAACAAGAAGGTTTGATTGTGACTAAAGATGTCATCAAGAGACATTTAGCTAGGCTCTTGAGTGTGAAGAAGGTTAACCCCAGTAGAGCAACCCTCCAGTCAATTAACTCTTTCTTAATGTGATAATATTATGAGCAAAGTTTCTAGTTGCCGTAATCCATCTCTGTCCTGTCTACACCCTGAATAGAATAGAATGCAATAGATCAGTGTTGGGGAGGAGCATTGAATCGGATATTGGTAGGGGCAGCATGAATAGACTTCCATAACCCCTTTGTTTACATTTCATAAAAGCAAAGGCAATGACACGCAGTATGGAGGAGAGGGGAGGGGCGATCTTATCATTTGAATAATCAAGATAGTGACTAGTCACATTAGTTTATAACTTCGTATGATGCCTCTGGAGTCTGATATATACTCTACTCACTTGAAATGGTTGGCAGAATTGTGGTATTTCAGACCACTGATTTTGTGGGTTTCACCCAGAATTCCAATCACCTTTCCATCGGACCCTAAAGAAACTCCCCAGGTTATACCAAAAGATGGTTCAGCCAATCGCTAGACAGATCCATTGCACTAACTTGCTAAGACAAAGCCCACGAGAAGTCAACCTTACCAGAGATAATCTTTCAGACGCTTTGAGAAGAAGCTTAGAAGAACAACTCTCTATTCCAGACTCCAGATTCACTTACCACAGCCCAAGTGATTTCATCAGAGACTTCCAGAAACACTTCCCTAATTCTGATTTCCTTAAGAATCACGTTATTGGTGCAAACCCGAGGTACGATCCACATACCCTCTATTTCAGCTCCAATGTCTCATATCTTGAGTACAATGAGAAACTATGTAGGACAAACACTTTCACCTTGTGTCCCTTCTGCTATCCATGGACACCCAATGATGCAGTGAAGAAGAATAACAATAATAAAGTGGCTCCAGATGCAGTGAAGTTCTTTGACACGTTGAATTGTCAGTTCAGTCATCACATGTTTCAGGTACATGGTGTTTGCAAACAAAGGGGAAGAATTCGCAATCCATTCGTTGGCTTTACACGATTGTCACGGCCACCTCTTGAGAATGAGCCAGATTTCAGACTTTCCATCATATGCCCTTATCCAATTTCCAAAAGCAAGAAGCCCTGTCTTCAACTCTATCACGCCAGTTCGTACTTTCCTGGAGGAGCAGGTACATTTCTTTCATTGAAGTCCTATTTCAGACATGTTGAGAAGTATCATCCTTGTGGACGCTCTGTCAGTAGCTATAAGCCATTCATGGTTTATGAGCCGTGTGTTGAAAGTCGTCAAGGTGGCAAGTTGCGGAACTTTTTGCTTCCTGTGAACGTTGAGCGATTTCAAGAAGCCATTTTGCAATTGATGAAGGATTGCTCTTTAAAGGAGCCACCGATATTCCTTCCTAAATATCTTGGTGGGTTCAACCTCCAAGGTTTGTCATTGAAATATCCTAAAATCGAACCCTTCAATGAAGATTGTGATCATTTCATCAAAAGAAGACAGATTGATCCTGAGATAGCACCCTTTGTTCCTGGAGGAAGAAATAACTCACAGTGGTCAAAAATTAATTCAAAAAATGCTCTGCTAAATCAAAAGGAGACCCAAGGTATTGATATCAAGTCATTGGTTCCTACTAGTGTTGAGACTGATGAAATACCATCCAATTGCCAGCAAATATTCCCTCTTGGTGATCCCACTGGAAACAGACCACCTTTGATACTTCCGAATTCTGCTAATCTCTTCACTCTATTGAGTGATGATAAAATAAAGGGTGAACTTTTCCCAAGTATGAAGATTCCTGAGGGGTCAGAGATCATAGATCCAAAAGCCTGGTTTGACTTCAAGCCTTTGTCTGGCAAAGAAACCAACCACGTCTTTTCTTTCAAAGAAGGCACAAGTGATGACACTACAGAAATCTGTCAGCATGATGTTTTCTTTGGGTCGGGTGAGAAGCCACATTCAGGTGGTGATGACTTTTTCACTGGTATTGCTCAGAAGATAGACCTTCCATTTCCATTTCCCAGGTCCATTGGTAAGGCTGACAACGAGTCGAAGTTCAGTGTCGTTCAGGGAGATATGGACACTTTTTTCGCAAGTTCTGAAATGAGTTGGTTTACCGGATATGATGCTCCTGTCAGCAGTACAGGGACTTCTGACTTCTTTGGGTTTGAATTTGAATGACGTCTTGTGCCCAAAATCACTGTAGTAAATTGACTCCATAATTTCCTTAGTGCCACCTGAGTTCATGCGTGACACAGACGTCTTTCAGATTCATGATCAGCTCATACTAGACTTTGACACATAAATTAAATTTTGTGTTATAGAGTACACCTTCCTAATCCAAAAGTTTACCCTATTAGGATATTACCTT
The DNA here is from genome assembly GCA_030569515.1 of Barnettozyma vustinii. NCBI lineage: Eukaryota > Fungi > Ascomycota > Saccharomycetes > Phaffomycetales > Phaffomycetaceae > Barnettozyma > Barnettozyma vustinii. The sequence continues at coordinate 135,343 of JAJMLD010000022.1, forward strand.
AGAACTTTACATTGTTTTGTCCCATTATGGCAATTCTAAACTAGATATGACACAAATTTTTACTATATTTACTATATAAGAAGCCATGGGGGTCTCTGCAAGAGATCCATATATTCTCCCTACTCGTTAGGGCGGGCTAGATACACATATTATACTCTTGCGAAACAGGCATTAATCCACTAGCACCGTCCCTGACTTAGCCATTACGCTACACAACTAAAACAATTTGCCAAAAAAAAAAAATTTTCTTTTGGACCTCAAGTATACTTGATCATGTTCAGCTTCGACTTCTACAACACCTAAAACAATTCCTGTGTTTAGAAATGTTGAAGTTTTCCAAAATAATAAATACAAAACTATTAACCGCTGCCTAAGATATATATATGTGATATTTGAATATGTAATTAAATTAAAAAATATAATTAGGGAATAAATAATTTAGAGAAGACCATCTCTCATTAATAAATCTGAACTTTGAAATGACAATGATTGTCCAAATTTCAGTACGACGGAGTTCCGTCGGTATCACGTGCATTATAATTTCCTAATTGGGGATCTGATCGGAGCTTATATAACACGCGTACGTAAGCAATTGTGAAATTCACACACAGATACTTGCACACATATAATAAGCTTCGTGATAATATTCGGGGATTCAGCATATATATGAGATTAAGGGCAAAACGTCGGCAGATCACCATGATGTTCTTAGGAAGAGTCAAGGGAATCATTCGAGTATTGGCCTACTCCTTCGTCCTCTGGTGTGTGCTGACCACCATTGTTCCACAATTAGGCATTCATTTAACACACTTGAAGCCACTGATCAGTCTCAACCGGATCCCTCACTCATTGCAAAACAAGAAGATCCAACTCCTCATTGCTCATCCAGATGATGAAGTGATGTTCTTTGCTCCTACTTTGATTGAATTGGGTCGTCCAAAACACGGAAACGAGATATCTGTGGTGTGTTTCAGCACTGGTAATGCTGCTGGCCTTGGCCCACTCAGGGAACTTGAAGTTGTTAGAAGTTTACAGATCCTTGGTATCACTGATGTGAGGGTGCTTGATGATGAGAGCAAGTTCAAAGATGGAATGGATATACTCTGGCGGAAGGAAGATATCGTTCAATTTGTTGACAATGAGGCCGATGTTCTTCTTACGTTTGACGAAGAGGGCATCTCAGACCATCCAAACCACAAGGCCTTGTTCTTCGCTGTTCGTGACTTGGGAAAGCCCCTACTGAGTCTGAGAAGCTGGAATATTCTCATAAAGTACAGCTCAACACTATTCACAAACTATGAGCTGTTCTTGCGCCAGTTTGGGTCAAACAACTTAAAAATCTATTCTGATTTTCCCTCAGTTATCCTTGGAACAGCAGCTATGTCATTTGCTCACCATTCGCAAATGGTTTGGTTTAGATACGGCTGGTTGGCGTTTAGCAGATACAGCAACACTAATGAGTTGATGCGGTATAACTTTTAATGAATCTTTGGTTTGTTTTATGTATCCATTTCCTCTCACCACAGAGCGTCCTCTTCGTCCTCTTCATCGTATTGCTTTTGCAATTGTTCAAATCTTTGCTTCTCTTGTACAACACGTTTCTTGATTTTCTCTGATTTAAGTGTGATCCTTTGTAGTTGTGTCTCGTTGAAGCAGTAGTCACTTAGCAACTTTGCAACTGAACCATCAGCCTCGATATCATTCTTGTAAATGACCTCCACCACAGTTTCAAGATATTCACCCATTAGTTTCTCTGCGGCCTTGTTACCATTCTCAGTATGCTGAAGACTGTATCTCTTCCAAATCAATGGAATATCACCAACAAGCTCACTCTCGAATTCAGAGCCTCTCAAAGTGGTGAGTCGTAGTTTGTACAAACCAGGAGAGAACTTAATCTTCTTATGTTGGATCAGCTGCCACACACTTCTGAATGTTGCAATCTTGTCTTCGGCCTCGCGATCAGCGAACCTGAGCTGATTGATTAGTGCCTTCCATACACCAGCATGTTTCTCTAACCTGAGCCTGTAGTAGCGATCGAATGAGTCCAAATAAGGAAGGACCCCCTGAATCTGGCCATGGTATGAAAAAATTATAATGATCCTCTCAATAAGATCGCCATCTGGATAGATAGCAGAGGTTGGTTCAAGAATGTACTTTGGACTTGAACCATCTTCACTGATGCCCCAAATCTCTTGAACATAATCCTTCACTTGTTGTAGATTACCATTCTTTGCAAATCCTGATATCAACTCCTTATGTGTTGAAAGGTTTGGAACGTATTCGTCATGCGGGAATTTTTGGATGAGATTGGCCCAGCTATCTGTGTAAATTGGTTTGGAGCGACGAGTAGGTTGAATCATGACCGAGAGATGAGGGAGTTTCCAAGTCAAAGGGTTTGTGCTTCCAAGAATCTGCAATTTGTAGTTTTGATAGTTCAGGGTTGGTTTGAAACTGTTCAGATTGAAACGATGTGTCTCCACGGATTTAATCCAAAGTGAAGCCTTATTCAAATCCTTATTCTCGATCAACATTTGCAATATCATGTCCACTTCAGCACCAGTAATTTCAAATGATGGATTCGCACATAATTCATTCATCACCTGTGATACCTGGTTGTACTTCATATCGACTGCTCTTTTCAAGAAGTCAAACTCAGTGGAGTTGACTGCACGTCTCGTCAACATCACCTTTTTCAATTCCTGCTGCTGAGAATTACACAAAAGTTTCAGCATAATGGTAATCTCTTCCCTGGCTAGAATCTCCCCAAGCGAACTGCTTTGCTTCAATCGTGTTGCACTGGAAATGACACCCCAAAGACCTTCTAGATCATCACCTATCAAAAACTGTCTAATCTGTTCACCACGTACAATTTGATCGTTAGTCAATGAAACTTTAGGGGTGAACATATGTGGGAGAGTGGAATAACGAGGCACAAAGCCCTTCTGGCTTGAAACCATGAAGTCCCTCACTGTTGGTTCTGACATCTCTTCACCTTGTTCGGTCCTAAGCAAGTCTGTAGCAGTTTCCATATGTGCCACTGAAGCTTGTGGTGCAGTGATTGTGATATTTCTGACATTAAGCAGAGATCCTAGACGAGCGAGTGGCCTTACGCTCATACTTGTCCTGAGTTTGAAGCCAGATGAAGTCTAACTTGTTGGAAAAATGGCGGTTTTTTCACATCACCTTTCCCGAGTTTGGAGAAATCATTTCGCGAATATTTCCTGATTCACAAATACACGTATCAAAATGGCAGTAGAACCCTTCTCTCTAAAAACCTGTTCGTGAAATTAAAAAACTAATATACAAAAGTTGTTAGACAACTATTTCAGAACTTCTTACGGCTCTGATTGTGTGGTCTCTTGCCAGGTTTTCCGACCCTGTTCTTCTTATTGGCGTTAAAACGAACTGGTTTCTTCAACTCATCAGCTTCACCCTCATCTTCATCCCCTTCAGCATTCTTACCTCTCTTGAATTTGAACTTGTTCTTTTGACCTCTGACTGGGCCTGACTTCACAGCTTCAACATAAGCATTGATACCGGAGGTGATTGCCTTCAATGGATCTTCCTCATCGTCAAGGTTCTTGTCGTTAAATATGAACTTACCATCTGCTGATCTCTCAAACTCTGAGGCATTGATCTTCTTCTTCTGACCTCGGGCTGTTGGCTTGGATGAGGAAATGTGGGAGATGGCTTGTCTGTCCAATAAATCCAGTGGTTCATTACCAGACTCCATGATGTATTGGTTGGACTTCTTCTTTCCCTTTGCTCTGCTGTCTTCCTCTTCCTCTTCATCATCCTCATCTTCAGAGTCATATAGAACATCTTCATACGAATTACCCTTAGATCTCTGCTGTTTGCCTTCCTCAGCCTCATCTTCAGCAGCTCTTCTTTTAGCTCTGGCCTTAGTCTTTCTGATATTTGTCAGCAACTTCTTGTCTTCTTCTGGGAAATTCTGCTCAATGACATCAAAGCCAAATCTTCTAATCAATCTCTCAACAATGTGTTTAACCTTGGACTTGAAGTGGCCAGTGTGCTCATGAGACCAACGCATCAAGTGTTCCAACAGGTTCTTTAAGTTAGGTAACACAATATCATCAGGCAAACTCACAGAGGCAATCTTGACGAAACCAATAGTGGATCTGACAATCTCCTTACTGTTTGAAGTCAAAAACAACTGCACAGTCGAAGTAATCTCCTTCAACAACTCAACATCAATAACATCCTTGAACTCGTACACCAAGCAAGAGATAGCAGTGATAGTAGCGCTGATCATATGTTGAGCGCCACCAGCCAAACCGGCACTGACCATGGTAAAGAACTCAGTTAGGGAAGCTTCAGAATCTGGCATAGAGGCATCAAATCCAGGAATCTCTGAGTTCTGAATGATACCACCTTCGCTCATCACCTTACCCATGTCAATAAGGATAGCATATGATGCCTCTCTAGTCTTCTCGTTGTTATCCTTGGTACATAGAATGATCTCAGAAAGGATAGTTGGAATAAAGAACAAGTGTTCCTTTGGCAAAATGGACAAAACAGTCTTGATTGCAGATAGTCTAGTAGCCCTAGCGGACAAATGAACAGTCTCAGTGGATTGGACAAGAACTGATTCAATCTCAGAGGCAAACGAGGTCAACGCTTGAGTACCTGTTGGGGTCTCAATCAACTTCGTAATGATTCTGTATGATCTCTTTTGTAGTAATGGATCAGAGGATGAAACTGTCTGGTTGAAGATGGTAAATAGAGCATTATAAGAAGATTGTGGAACATACTGAGCCATGGAAACAACCAAGTCCATCATAGTAACACTCAATTTAGCTTGACCCTTAGCCTGCTTGTTCTGCTGTTTGGCCTCTTCGTCAAATGCATTCTTCAAGAGAACTGAGACTTGGTTGAAAGTCTTCTCCAAATCAGGTGGCTTAGAAATACTCAAGTATGCATCGATTGTCTCCAAGACGAAACCTCGGGAGTCTGGATTAGTCTGAGAAAAGACATTGAATAGGACAGCCAACAAGTTTGAAGCCTTAGATGAAAGAATCTCAATGTTAGCTTGGGCCGCAGAAATGCTAAACTCTTGAGACAAGAGTTTGTCTTCAGAAAGAGCACCACTAGCAAAAGCAATATTACTCTCCACAAGCAGTCTCAATGCGTGACAGATGTTGACTCTCAACTCCGGGTTAGAGTATAAGAGCTGCGCCAGCTGCTGGGCAAACTCATCTGTGAAGGCCTTTGGCAAATCAGAAGGTAGGTCAGCAAAATGGGGCAATAGAGACCAACACTGATCAATGATGGTCTGGAAGATCTTGTAATGCACAGAGTTCTTATCCAATGAATCGATTCTCTTGGTGAATTGCTCAATCAATGGGATCATCTCTTCAACAAAGAAGCCAAGTCTGGCAAATCTGACGTTGTCTCTTAGCAATGGCAACATCCAGGCTCTACCAGTCTTGCTGGAGTCCAGCAAGTTCAAAGGCAGGGTATTCAAAACAACTTCTGGGCCAAGCTCAGTAATGGCATTTGCAATAACAGCCTCAGTTTCAGCCTTGAATTCGAACTCTTCATTGGTTCTCCATTGGCCCACAATCTCTAACACTTTCAAGAAGTCTGGATTGGCTCTAGATCTGAATTTTCTAAAAGCTGCAGCCAGCAATTCCAAAATCTCCTTAGTAGCTTGACCATACTTGACAGTTAACAATTCAGCTAGAATTTCGGCAATTTGAGAAATCACACCCTCAACTTCTTCATAAATCTCACCAGTTATACCGTTATCCTTAGTTGGAGCCAATAGATAATCATCTGGAACACCTTCGGTCAAAATAGACATGGCGCATTGGGAAGCACTGACATAAATGGCTTCAGACTCAGATGCGAAGAAGGGTAAGAGAGTCTTTAAAATCTCAGGCAGTTTCTGCACAGCCTTCAATGGCTCAACCTTAGCATATGAAGAGACACCTTTGGCGACAACAGCCACCCAGGCACCAGCCAAGTTGGCGTCATTAACAGCTGGTTTCAAATCAAAGATAATGTTCAAAACCTTGACAAACTTATCGCCATCAATCTCATCAGTCATGGAGTTAAACAAGCCCTCGAAACCTTGGAAGGCAGCAGAGACAAGATACTGATCATTGGTCTTGGAAACCTCTAGCAGAATGTCACACAGTGGCTCAATCTTAGCAGCTGGCCAAGTGTTTGCTGATGTGATAGATGAAATTAGTTGTAGAATGTGAATGACCTTAGCAGAGTGCTCCTTGTTAGTCTTTTGGTTTGGTTTGTGACTCAATAGTTCAACAATTGACTTGATGGCGAAATCAGCAGCAGACCCACTCGCGACATGTTCCGTGGCTGGACCCGGTGGCGGGTTGGCCAAGATCTTGTGAACTGCTTCTTGTGCTCTCTTTCTAACTTTTGGGCGTGGATCCAGTGAGAACTCTAACAAACCACCAAAACCTCTTCTTGGGTTAATGGCGTATGATGTATTGCTCCATGAAGCGAGATCTTGTGTCACCAGAAGAGTTTCTAAAGAGCCAATTGCAGATTTGATAATTGGTGCTTCTGCCTTGGAGTTTGTGATGATTTGAGCCAACTTGGTCAAGATCTCTGGGAACTTTTGCTTCAATAATGGTTTGGCAACAAATGGAAGAACCAGGTCTAAAATGTAAGCGGAAGAAGTAGCCAAGTTCTGGTCTAGGATCTCATCTGATTGTGAATCAATCGATTGGTCTAAAAGTGCCATGAATGAAACCAAGTATGCAACTGGAGAACTGGCACCATCTTGACCAGACAAGTTCTCCTCCACAGCAGACAAGACCAACGACAGATGCTTCTGGTTCTCTAATTTAGAGTTTCCTTGATTTCTAAGCTTCTGAAGTTTGAAATCAAAGTCCAGGAGGTCGACCTCTCTATCGTACTCAGTGGACATAGTGATCTTTACTTATGATTTCTGGTTTTATCACACAGTTCCTCTTTAAGAATAAATTTTTTTTTTCCCTCAAAGGAACCTCATCGTCCTCGGAACTCATTCAAAACCGGACCCATCATCACACAGTTGGTGAAAAATTCCTTCTTCAACGCCAAAAAGGAGTGAAAAGGCGAAGTGTTTTGACAGCTAGCAGCCCAATCTACGTCTCTAGCAGACCATCACAACACACAAACAAACATCACATAATGAAGGGTATTGTGAGAATCAGACTTGCCCGTTTTGGAAGAAAGCACCAACCAGTGTACAACATTGTCGTCACCAAATCACACTTGGGCAGAGACCAGAAACCGATCGAGGTTCTGGGAACATACAACCCAGTGGCGCCACCACTCAAGCCATGGGAGCAAAATCAGAAACCAGCCAAGCATGTTGAGTTGGACTTTGATAGAGCTAAGTACTGGCTGTCAGTTGGTGCTCAGCCAACGGAATCAGTCACGAAGTTGTTGAAGAAGGCCGAATTGTGGTTTTGATTTCAACGCACACACGTGTTTATAATGATAATGTACATAGTTAGAAAGAGTCCGTAAGCCATGGATTAGTGTTGATTGAGACGTGGTGCATTATGGAATGATATAATTTACAGTACTGGTCCTTTATTTAGATGGGCTTTCACGTGACTGATGTGATGTTCGGTGTTTCACATTTGAGTAGACTTGTCTAGTTAGTCGCGATTTCGCGAAATGACTAACTGGAAGATCCCAATATAGTCGTGAATTAGCCTGGCCAGTTAGTCTTAGTCACTGGTGAATAGTCCTTTTCAGTTAGTCTCTTGTGGTTTATGGATAATGGGCTAGTCTTTCATCAATTATTGACCCCAAAATATCCAATTCTCTTCCAACATTGATAATCGAAGCTTCAAGGCCATCTTCCAAGCCTTGAAATCATATTCCTTCAGGGTCTCCAGAACAGCCTCTGGAGATTCAACATCATTAGCGTTTGTATCGTATGGGATGGAAAGAGCTCTCTTAGGGCCTTCTTGTGGACATGATGTACTGTTGACCCATGGTGGGAAGATAATAAAGATATTCTACACGATGTTAAAGGAAAGTTGTTACACGCTCAACTGATATCCCAGCATACGCACATAAGGTGACTTAATTAGAAAGTTCCACATCTGAGCACGCCGTGATTTACGTTAGCAAGCGTTAAAAGTGGTCACTTCCAGAGCCCTAAATTTTTTTTTTTTTTTTTTTTGCTATCTGCGCGAATGCAGGAAAGATGATCAAGCAGAACGCAAATCAATGAATGATTCTGTAACCCAGGGTGATGCTCTGTGTTGATGATATCGAAACCATATCTGCAAAGCGTGTTCCGCTTTTTCCGACTATGAGGCTGTGCTTGGTAGTGACTTCATCTTATATCATGCATCGCCCAAAAGCGGACTTTAGGTAGTCAGTATTCAGATGCAGCAAAGCATGCAGCTAGATGAGGTCAGTCAGATGCATGCCCTGCCAAAAATTCTGCTCTCATTTAAAGAAGAGTCCATCAATCACCAGCACACTATTCCAAGAGACATGGAGACCACGATCTTCCAATCATCAGTTGTTGGACGATCCTTCAACACGAGCTGAATAGAGAGAAGCATTTACTTCATACAACGTTTGGAGAGCTAGTCCGCCTGCCTTAGGATCTCCATTTGCAGACAGGTGCAAAAACCGTACCTCGTGTAATATTTCCATCCCATAGTACTCGGGTCTAAGATCTGTAGAACACTATCAATAATAGGAAAAATGTCATCTCTTCGTAACGCAAATCTCCCCTCCAAGGAAACCAAATGTGAAAGGTTGACTGATTATTATCTGATATCTTGAACGGGAGACTACAAAAATTTGCTTAAGTTCTCCAATAAGCACAATTCTAGTTTAATTACAGTAGATAAACTGACACAAGCCCTGTCTCCTTTTAGGGGGTCGGAGTGCTCTATGTATCGGAGAAGATATGGCTGCTGGGGATTTTCTTGAGCGGTCATTACATTTAGAGACATCCAGAGCACCTCACACTATCGAAAGATATTGCTGAGACCAGCTTTGTTTAAGTTGACGCAGGTCAAAAACTATGTACTACTTGTGGCGTTTAAGAATATAGAGGTATAAAAATAGCGGGCACGCTTCCCAACTCAGAAAGTTATAAGCTTCTAGAACACCACCAGATCCTGACCAGATCTAATACCTAAGATGGAGCTCAAGAAATTGCATCTTCCAGGTGTGCCTTTACTGTTCAGCATGTCCATTCACAATATTTGCAAATACACTGCACAATAAATATATGTATATATATATATATATGTTATAGAGTACACCTTCCTAATCCAGAAGTTTACCCTATTAGGATATTACCTTAGAACTTTACATTGTTTTGTCCCATTATGGAAATTCCAAACTAGATATGAGACAAAACATTACTATATTTACTATATAAGAAGCCTGGACTCTCTTCAAGAGATCCATATCTTCTTCCCTACTCGTTAGGGCAGACTAGATACACATATTATACGCTTGCGACACAGGCATTAATCCACTAGCACTGTCCCTAACTTAGCCATTACGCTACACAACTATAACA
>JAJMLD010000023.1:0-23376 GCA_030569515.1 Barnettozyma vustinii
AGGCCTTCTAGAGCTTACCTAAGCCTCCCTCCCCCAATCTTCGTTTCTTTTGTGCGCGGTGGGTTTTTCCGGACTGCATGAAAATGCGGCTCGTACCATTTATCTTGAAAAAGATTTTCCTGTGCTATCAAAATTTCAAAATAGACCTGCTCTGACTGTTTTCTTAAGATAAATATCCGCCAAAAGCGCACTTCCACTTCCCCTAAACCTCATTGCCAAACAAACTCTATCTTACAAGGCAGGAAGTTATTTAGAATCTTATTTGACCACACTGGCTGTTCCACACAATGATGACTGAGCAGCAACCCCCCCTTCAATCCCCGCCTACTGAGGCTAACGCCTTTCAAGCCGAAGCTTCAGAACCAACCGGTCCTTCAACCAAAGTGAAGCCGAAATCTGATGATCCAAAAAGGCCATACGTCTGCAACATTTGCGCTAAAGCCTTCCATAGATTGGAGCACCAGACCAGACACATGAGAATCCACACTGGTGAGAAGCCATTTGAGTGCAACTTCTGCTCTAAGAAGTTTAGCAGAAGCGACGAGCTCACCAGACACACAAGAATCCACTCAAACATCAGAACGAAGAAGAATAGCAAATCCATTTCGAACATTGCAGCTTTGAACCAACCAGTTACTTACTACGTCGCTCCTTTGCCGCAACCAGTTCCAGTTCCCGTTCCAGTTCAGCACTTGGAGGGTCCCATGCCACAACACCACTTTGTCATTCCACATCAGCATCAACAGCCACAGATTGTGTCCCCAACTCAAGTGACACAAAATAGCTTGCCTCCGATTCAGCCACCATCCCTCTTTGGTAATAATGGCAATGGGAATCAGATTCATTTGCCTAACATCCAGTCTCCTCCAAAGATTATGAAATCAATATCATCCCAATCTTTTCAGACTTCATCCCTCTTTTCCTCCTCCAATAATTCTCCTGCTAACATCTCCCCATTAACTTCCAAATCCAACTCATCTACCTCTTTGTCCTCTATGGCACACAGCCATTCTCATAATCCATTGAACGCCCTGTCCAATCTTAAGAGAATGACCCCTCTATCATCATCATCTCCAAACATCTACACATCACTACGTACATCCCTGTCCAATTCCACTTTATTCCAGCATCATCACTTCAGTGGACCATCTAATGCCCTTGTTGACGAGGACCAACATGTTTTGAAGAGATCAAGACCAAACTCTCCCACCATGTTTCAATTGAGTGAAACACCGTTTGATACGCCGTTGCAGAGCCCAAAGATGAACCCAATGACTCCAAGTATTCAGCTGCCAAGTATCAAGAGCTTGGATCTACCAAGTTTTGACAAGCAGCAACAGTGATTCACTGGGCTTTGGGTCTAGGTAACGTGTTTTGATGACCTTCCTTTTCTTCTGTGTGGCCCCTCTTGGTGGCATTCTTTTTAATAATATTGTTTTTGATGCTGATGGTTTGCCTCTTTGACTTTGATACCCCCTCTTTGGAGTCTGTGTGTTTTTACTGTGATGCCTCTCTGTTTCTTTTATTTTTGTTCTTGTTGGGTATGGGAAGTTTGTTTGTTAGGTTTTTAAGGTTGATATATAGAAAGGATGTATGTCCTGTTACAATGAGTACAATATGAGTAGCTAATCCGCAGACACATACATAGGGGTAGAGTCAAAGTAATCAAAATACTGTACATGGATTACACACGTGAATCCCAAGAGCGGAGATCACTCTATCGAAACACAACTTTTTCATATGCAAAATGGATACAAAAGACCAGAATATTGGGAACGAAAACACCCCAAACAGAACCAGTAATCTGACAGCAAACTGACCAAAAAATACAACAATGGTATCCCACATAATGGGGAATACAATGAGTGAACCTCTAGTGGAGAGAGACACAAACTAGAATGACACAATAAAAAACAAACCGATGGGTAAAAGTCCCTAGTGCTTGGACTCCTTGTCGTCAAATTGTGGGTTTTGGTACTGTTGAGCGTACCCATACCCGTATTGAGCGTATTGGTACGGAGTGGAGGAAGCCTGGGTAGTAGTTGCACCTTGAACAGTGGAGTTGTAACCACCACTGTATTGGTACTGTGGGTAATACTGGTACTGAGAACCGTAGTAACCTTGTTGAACATGCTGTGGACCAGATCCCAATTGTGGAATTGTGTACTGGGTTGCACCTAGCTGTTGTTGAGGTACAGATTGTGAAGTCTGCTGCTTTGGATCAACTGGCAAAGAGGAGTTTGACAACGAGCTTGGTGTCAAGTATGGAGAAACTTTTCCAGGTTGTTGAGCTTGGCCAGCAGCCTGTGGTTGGGGTTGCGATGTGGTCTGGGATGCAGATTGAGCCTGAGATGGGGTTGGCTGTTGGGACTGACTCTGTTGGTTGGCAGAAGGCTGTTGTGGAGTCAGTATGGCCTGAGTTGGTTGCGAAATGGAAGGTTGAGGCAATTGGGAAGGAGCAGATTGAGACTGTTGGTAAGCCCAAGGAGCACTCTGAGTCTGTGCGATCGGATTGGATTGTGGCTGAGTAGTAGAACCTTGTTGGATAACCTGCTTGATATCTCTAACAAAAAGCGGATACAGTAGATCCACAATACCTTCCCTCTGAGCCATTGCTAGGGCTCTCTCAAAAGGAATCCAGACACCCTTCAGGTGCATAGAACCAATCTTGACGACATCACGGACTTTTTCGGACTTCAAGATACCATCTCTTCTACCTCTGGTGATGTGCGCAACGTTCAGCAGCTTAGTACCGTTGATCATATTATTGTCAGCTCTTCTAACAACAGACACACCATTGGCATCAACTTGGTAACACAAAGTCTTCTCATCCTCCCACATTGTTGTAGTAACCCTTGGTCTAGAACCGAGTGGTTGGACCTGACCCACAGCATTGGTTGTTACCGGTACACTAGTGGCAGCGTATTGCGCAGCAGAGGCGTTGGTAGAACTAGTGACTGGCTGGGTAACAGCAGCACTAGTAGGGGCAGAAACTTGAGCAGAAACAGCACCGTTTGATTGTTGAAGCATGCCACCTTGTAAAGCAGAAGAAGAAGCATTCAACAGAGAGTTTTGGTAAACGGGCATGTAGTTTTGAGCATAGGAGACTCTGGAGTAGTCGGCATAGTTAGAGCCATAACCCGGTTGAAGCTGAGTGATGGCTCCAGTGGTAGCACCGTTGGCATTTTGGGAAGACATTGGGTTGGTTTGGTAGTATGGGTAATGATACTGTTGACCATAAGCAGGTGGATAGGAGTAGTAAGTGTATGGCTGTTGCTGTTGACCTCCTGTCTGCTGGGTCTGTTGTTGAACTTGCGGCTGGGGCTGTTGAGCCTGTTGTTGCAACTGGTCTTGAGGCTGTTGAACATATCTGTATGGATCATCCAAGGTAGTGCCTGACTGGACTTGACCAGGTTCGTTCTTCCCCTGGCTGTTGGAGTCATTCGTTGGATTCTCAACTGTGCTGTTCACAGGAGGAGGAGTAGAACCAGCAGCATCTTCTCCTTCAGGTTTGACTGGTGGGAGAGCAGACATTGTTCTTGCTTTTGGAAATAGTTGTTGTTGTTGTTGTTGTTTGATTTTAGACAAGCGAGCAGAGGCGGGCAGTTGCAGCACTGGTGGTTTCACTGAGGCGCGATAAATTGATTTGAAATGAATCAGTGGAAGCAGAGCCTTGAAGTGAGGTGGGTTGCAATGGAGAACCCAGTGGCAAGCGATCGGTGCTGAATTCGTTCTTGTTGGTTGTTGTGGCAAAAGGAAAAGATGATATTGATGGGAAAGAGAAAAAGAAGAAGCAAAAGCCGCTGTGCACTTCCATTTTGCCTTGCCCTAATGTGCATAATTATACAGCTCACTGCATGGAAGCTGTCCAATGAAAACCGTTCGCGTTCCATGTCTCTGCATACAGGTACAGCTGGGAGTTACCCATATCTGGGCTGTTGACTGCACTACCTGAAAGTGGGAGGAATTCCGAGAAGGATCTAAAACCACCAACGGGGATAGCAAGAAAGGTATGAATCTATCGGAAAAAAGGTGTAGATCAAAGATATCCAGTCGTTTTGATAGATACTATCAATTCCGAGGAGCTCAGGCAAAATTTCCTTTACCAAGCGGGCTTTTTACTAGAAACAGCAGGGTTGGTCTCCATGGTTACTTCCGCTAATTCTCTCGGCAGTACCGAAATAAAGTTTCAAGGCAGCTGCCTGTATTACGTAATGCTCGATCTTGGAAGTTTATTTCGAGGTCTATGAACTCTTGGATGCCCTTTGGGGCTTAGAGAGCTCAGTTGACATTTTACCATCACCTTAACTAGTCGGGTGCCTCTCGCTTCCTCCTGGCAGTTGCGCTGAGTTAGCTGCCACGTACTGCTTGATGCCTAAATACCTACAGAACTGGGAATTCCGAAGCCGACCTTTCAATATCTCGGTCTCACAAATTCCCGCAGTTATGGACAGCGAAACATAACATCTGCCGCGAGTCTGCGCTCGAAAATGTACCAAAACCGTTGAGGCATACATCAGGCACCAGGCCCCTGACAGCCACCTGATACGCCTGCGTGCCCTTACGCTCACACCCTCAGGATTCACCTTCCACGTCCTGCAACTTGTGCAATCTCGTTCACTTGGAGAGCCGAGGCTTGCTACTGTAATAGGGAATCGTATGTCTTTTTAGGCGAATATATGCTCTAGTTTGTACAATTGCGGGCGGGCAAATTCAGATCTTTTTAAACCCAGTTCATGATGAGTCAAGCTGAGGTAAAAACTCGTCATACCGCTGCTTCGATCTGCCCATATATCGTCGTTGATGGGGGCACCACTCGTAGAATTGAAGCGTAATGGCAAGGTATGTATGGCCAGTGGCCACTGATTTGCAGTAGACATCGACAAGAATTCCACAGGAGAAATTCTTCCAACTTTTTGCCCCGGTGTTAACGAGCTTCCCAGCCAATCAGATTTCAGGATCTCTATGATCACGGGATTTTACTGAACCGTCCTCTCAGGTATTACTTCCTTTTCCAAGATGATGCGGTGGCTCAATGGTAGAGCTTTCGACTCCAGTTGGAATTCAGTGCAATCGAAGGGTTGCAGGTTCAATTCCTGTCCGTGTCATTCTTTTAATTTTTTTGCTTTCAGGTGTGGTCCTCTTCACCTGTCTCCATACTACTCACTCACTACCTGTACTCTAGAATCTATTTAGAATAGCATTTGTTAAAGGAATTTAGACTAAGAAGCCCAGGTGATCAATCCTGGTGGTGATCAAATTCATTGACCCACTGATCAAACCATCTCAAATTTCCCAACAAATCAACATTACCAAGGGCGAAATCGTCTGGATTATTATCGTTTTGGAAGAACTGTTCTGTGGATGAATCTGGGTAAAGCTGTTGAGAACCAATAGGCTCGTTTCGCTGTTGCTCGGTTCTCCTTCTCTTAAGTACTGGTCTCTCATCTTCAACCTTACCAAACTGGAGGAACTTGACTTGGTTGACATTTCCAGATCCATGATCAATACCAATATCAGTCAGCACTTTTACAGTCTTTGTCATTCTTTGCACACACATGTGGTTCAACATCTTTAAAACCCATACACATTCCTTGGCCATGTGTGCCTTTGGTTCCAGCTTAGTCAAGAGTTTCAAGGATTCAGTAAGGTTAGAAGCACAATGGTTGTGATAGAGACCAGCATTTATCAGAGTGACATCAATCAAGGCAATATTGAATAACAGCACCAGGTTCAACCACCACGGAACAAACAACTGATTTGCAGCGTCAATTTTTTGGAAACGTTCCAAAACTTCCCCACTGTGTTTGATCAAAGCCTCCATTTGTTGTTGCGAATCATCAGGGTAATACTTTCTCTCAACAAGTTTGAATAACACCTTGTTATTAAAGTTCAAGACAATGTCATGGTACGTCAAGTAAACTTGATCAATCACTAGATCTTCATAGTCATCAGAATTCTCCTTAAACCACTCATCCCAACGGGTTAATTGATCAGTAACTTTCTCAATGAAGCTGGTATTCTTTCTGTAGTGACCATTCACAAAGTTCTGAATTTCACCAGAGATTCTGGCCAGATGGATCATCGCCAACGCAGGTTTACTCAGCCATCCATCCTCAGAATCTTCAGAGAGATCAGGGAAAGGTGTCACAATTGTCCTGTCCTGAATATCATAACCCTTACCGGACTGGAATCCATGGAGTCTGTCCCATGTGTAGACTAGCCAAAAGACTCTTCTTGCTTTAGTCCATTCATATGGCTTGTCTAGTTTCTCTGGCACGAAGTTCATATTCAATG
Organism: Barnettozyma vustinii; assembly: GCA_030569515.1. NCBI lineage: Eukaryota > Fungi > Ascomycota > Saccharomycetes > Phaffomycetales > Phaffomycetaceae > Barnettozyma > Barnettozyma vustinii. Next base: position 6,298 of record JAJMLD010000023.1, read on the forward strand.
ACATACCTTTGCACATTCTGATGGCACTACCCAGGGACATGTAGGAGGCATTCTGGCGGTATGTGGTTCTCAAGAACAAAGTGACCAAAATCCAGCATTGGATCAGTTCATATGACTGCCATTCAAAGCTCAACTGTGTAACAACATTGTAGGCGGAATCGAAGAGCTTCTCTTCTAGCTGTGGTGTAACCTGCTGCTGGATTTCTGCTGGCAACCTAGGGTCATTTTCAGAAAATCTGATAGAAATGGCAAATATCAAGTAGAGCAGAGCACTGAACAATCTTGTTGATTGTGAGGTATCATTCTTTTGAAGGTTGGAAATGTAGTTCTCATACTGGTCCCTAAACACCTTTTCGTGAATAATTGAAAACAAAGGATTGATATTTTTCATGAAGTAATCTAGCAACCAGGTGCCTAGCCCCGACTCTTCAATCAGGTCAATCAAATGAACCATTGGTGGAAGAGTTCTCTGATTCAGAAAGTGACCACCAGACATGTTCCAACCATAGAATTGGATTCTTGGAATCAGCAAGTCTTCAGATTCCTCTTCATTAAGGGTTCCTAAAATTGACTTCCCGAGTTCCTGAGGAAGTATGTTTTGGTATCTTCTCATGACACGGTACTTGTCCTTGGAGAAGGTGTACATGTTCTTATGGAAAGTCTCCTCAATATCATCCGCATTGAAGGTATTGTTGTTAATACACGCCTCCATCTCCCTGATCTTGTTTTCTAAGTATCTGGTGTAGTCAGATCCCAGTGGATCCGCTGTATTGTCTTCTTGGGAAGGTGTCTCCAGAGCAGATGCTGATCCATTCGACGCCTCTGACTGTTGGGAGCTTGAGTAGATACACTTGTGCTTATGTCTCAAACACGTTTGACAAGGAACTTCACCATCACATTTGCTCTTCTGTCTCTTGCAACGGTCGCAGGCCTTCTTGACCCTGAGTCTACTTCTGCCCTGTTTGGTGAGGTTCGTGGTCTGGGTTGGTGCAGTCCCCATGGCAACTGACAGCATGCTGTTTGGTGCCTGCGTACTCACTGGTATCGCATTTGGGGCATTGTTGGCACGGTAATTCTGGCTGAGGCTGTTGTCATAGTGCATTTGTAGCGTTTGTTGCGGCTGGGGTGGTGGTGGCCCACCCTGTTGTTGCTGTTGTTGTTGATGGCCTGGTTGCTGCAGTGGCTGGCCCAAATGGTCCATCATCATCGGCTGGAAAGGCGGTAGTTGGATTCTGTTGCTTCCAGGATTCATTTTCAGCTTGTTGTGTCTGCGCAGTCAATTGACTGTTTGTCTTCAAATAGATTACGATTGTTTTTGTATTCTTGGGCGGATCGAGTGTTTGCCGAAGCCCGGTGCCAAACGCACACTAGTGCACGCAGCTCTTATCTTTGCGGATCATCTCATAAAAAAGATGAAGGGCACTTCCCAGTTGTCCTTATGATGCTGTAGTAGGAGAGTTCTAGCTTTCTCGGTTCATAACCATGGTCTACAATTACCATCCTAGAAGGAATAGCTCATTCTGATTTGTGGAGAGCCTTCGACAGTATTGCCTCCAAAAACCTCATTTTAACTATGTACAAGTGTGCCATCATACTTCAAAACTCCTACTTCCTAGCGTCTGATTCCTGTAGCTGGCCACCCTTCTCGAATGGAGCCTCTTCTCTAGCTTCTTCCAGCATAGGCAGAATTCCCTTTTTCGCTAGTGCCAACTGTCCCTTGTTAGTACACACATTCACATTGCCATCATAGAAAGAAAAAAATATTCACATACATCAACACAGGCCTTGTAATCATGCCAAAGGTCATCACACTCATTGTACAAACTCTTACCTTTCAAAAACTCTGATCTTGTTAGTCTCTCGTGGTCCTGGGATAACCATCAATAATAATACCCACTCTCAGAATACCAGTTGTTGAAGCAGTCATCGTATTCTTTTTTAGCTGCGGTACACTCTGGGGCGAAACTTGAAGACATTGCGTTACCCATACTCTCCTGCTGAAAGGCTAGATCTTTGTCTGTTGCGGAACCGACAAATTGCCACTGACATTTTCCAAGAAAAATGTTCCTAAGTGTGGCCCAACCAGAAACCCACAATCATAGCTACAAAGATTATTCACCTCTTTAACCTCATTAACTGCACAAAACAGGCTTACTCGCTCCAATCATCTTGATCTTTACGCTTTCCTTCAGGTCTATCAAGGAACGCATCAAAGTCGTCATTCAAGCTCTCCTTTCCCTGATCAACTTTTTCAACAAACAATGAATTATCAGTTGCACCAGATTCGTCAATTCCACTAACATTGTTGAGAATCTCTTTTACCATGTTTTGAGCACTTTTCCTTCCTGAGATAGCCTCCTGAGCAGTCGCAAAATCTATTGTCACTGGAGGAGAGAGGTTTGGTACTTCTTCAGAATCCTCAAACCCATCTGTCAATGTGTTGTTCTTGTCCCTGGAAGTGTCAGGTTCGAACTTGCCGCTGTAGCGTTTAGCAATTTGATCCACTTGACTAGGTGTCCTTAGCAGATTGCCACCAGCTCCATACTTCGGTGTTAGTGGGAATCTTTGAGTGTCACTTTCATCTGGGGCAGCGAGGCTTGTTCTATCCTGTGACTTGCGCAATGGAGAAGTTCTCCTTACGGGACTAAACTGAACATCAGAGCGAAGTTGTGGGGGCTCAGCTTCAAAGGGTGATGAATCAAATTTCTGTTGATAGAATGATTTTCTTTTCTTGGAGGCAGCCCTGTTTGGGGAGAAAGTATTCACCACAGAGGCTCTTTTGTGTGTCTTTCTTGGTGAAACTTTCAACTTATATGTAGAGTCTAGGTTGTTATGAATCACGTAATGTCTCGATTCCGTTCGTTGTAACGTTGGTGTAGTTTGGTTCACATCGGTCTCATTGGTATTTGTCAAATTAACAGTGACTGGTGGAAGCGATGGAATAATACTATCTGATGTGTCAAAACCAATGTTCTTCTGGTTAATTCGTGGCATAATTGGGTTGCTTTTCAATTCAGAACCTCTGCTTCCCTTCTCAATACCATAGTCGGTGCTTTCCATCAAGACATCATCACCTCCCAGTGTATGAGTGCCAATGCTCGTGGGCACTTTGACAGGACTCATATCTTCATTCTGTTTCATTTCTTGGTCTCCAATATCTGATAGATTTCCACCTTCTTCATGATCTTGCCCTTGCACCATCTCATTGTCAAAATCCTCATGTTGCACAGCTTCCTCATACCCCCTCAGTTCAACATTTGCACTCGCTTCTAAAAATGTCTTCCAGAAATTCACACCGGTCCATATCTTTTTTGAATTCGTGTGATATTTCTTCACAATAGGTATGAGCTTGTCATTAATGATTTTATGTGATTTGGAAAAGGATTTGTCAATCGTTTGTAATGTCAAAGTGATCTCTTGCTCTAATCTCTCCAGTTCGATGGTTTGTGAAGAAGCCTCAGTGAGATTTGAGTTGTTAAGGTTAGGATTGAACACCGATTTCCTCCTGTTGCTGTTTGCCGGATTGCTGGTGATTGAGTATTTCTGTGACATGACTTGTTGGAATCAAGAATCAAATCGACAGAGAGTACGCGTAAAGCAAAATCAAAACAAAAATCACTAGGAAAACCGGGATCAGTTGGATGCTCCACCCTCGGAACTGGCCCTTTATCGGGGTTTGACTTGGCGTGCCTAAAAAGGAAAATAGCTTAGAGTATGAGGCTGAGCAGTTACTGGTCACTTAACTTTGAAGCCATCAATTGTCAATTACTAATTAGGTTCTTGTCTCTTTCCCACCTCCTATTCACCTTGAGCCTCCAGATATACCCTGATCACTTATCAATGAGTCGTGGCAGTGTGCCGGCTATCGGAAATTGAGAGAGACAGAAATAACTCCAAGATTAGGAATCGTAACCTTCAATTGAGAAAATATTGCCAATGGACAGCAAAACTTCTTATGGCCGTGTTGCTTCTGCATACTCTATTGCTCAAGGTATTTTAGAGGTTCAGGTTTCACTTCTCTAATATTTGAAGTTCATTCTGCTACCCCACCATCCATCCACTACTCAATATCTTTGAACTAAGGGCCATCGCTATTTCCCGTACTTTTAATTCTTCCAATTCACTCCTCATTTCCTCAAATATGGTGAAATTCTCTAAACCAAAGAATTGGTGGTTCTTGATCCCCGTCGCTGGTGGTCTCTCCTGGACTGCTATGCTCATTACGTTGCTGGCTGTTTGGTCGTCTCGAGGGCATCCCATCTACCCATTCGTGGGAAGGCACCAAACACCAGTCTACATCTCACACATTGGTGCAACTGACATGCAACCAGTCTTTATCACTGGTGCTTGTGCACAGGGTATTTGCTACATTGCAACTCTCACAACCGAGTATCGCTTAAGAAAGAGTGGTAAGCTTCAGTTTTGGTTCAAGAAGAATGAACGTAACCTCATGTTTGCAGCAACTGTTTTAGGAACAATTGGCCAAATTGGAATTCTCCTCTGTGCAATCTTCAAGACCTCAAAATGGCCAACTATCCATCATTCCTTGCTTGGTGTGTTCATTATATTTGTGATGCTGTCCATGATTTGTGTGATTGTGCAATACTTTCTCATGGGGAAGCATTACCAATTGATTCATGTTGACCACCACTATTGGAATAAGTTCCGAACGTCAGGAGTCTTGAAGAGCATTTGGATTGTTTTATCATTTATCTTTGCCTTGCTATTTGAACTTGTACCAAACAAGAACGTGTCGAGCTACTTTGAATGGGTATTGGCCTTCTTCTACCTTGCCCTATACTCCATCTTTACCTGGGATTTGTCCTTTGCGGCAAGACACACTTTCAAGAAGAAGGAACCACGTATCAGTGACTGGAATGGTAAGGGCTTTTATAAGTATGATGAGCACTTTGGTGATGATGGGTCCTCCTCTCAACAATCATCTGAAAAGAATGATGGGGCGGAACTCAGAGAATTTACTGATGAGCAGTTGGCCCAATACCCACTCCAAGACGTTGATAGTGCTGATGAGAAGTATCCAATTCAAGAAGCACCAAACGATCCATCAGGCCAAGTTTAATAGCTCTAGAAAATGATCTTATTTATATACCCTCTTTGACTTTTCACGCTTTGTAAGTTTACTGCTGTGTCGATAGTACGTCTACGGTTGGCAAAAGTATAGGTCATACTCCTTTTTCAATTAAATCTCCTCATAACGCAAACCCTGCTTCTGAACCCTCTCTTTTGTGGGTGTATGTCTGGGTGTTGCCAGTGACCAATCTGGTAGGGGTACATTCAAACCCTTCGTAGATGGTAATCATTCATCGAGATAGTTATGATCTTTTAAACGGATATTCTCAACATTCAGGATCATATTCGCTTGAGCAAGTTCATGTACAGATCTTTACCCAGATACAACACCATTCTGAACTTGACAACTTCTTCTGGACCTTCTCTTAAACCTCACTCCACTTGAGGAACCATCGAGGCTCATGCTTGCATATTCAGAGAATACCTCGGAAGGGATTGGTTATCACTGATGATCTCACTATCACTATCATCTTGGCCTATCTGGCTCTTTGTTTCAACTTCAGTATCAGAGATCAAAGATCCGTTTTGGTTCAGGTGGGGCAGCAGTGAACCATTGGCATGGATAATCATCGAAGTGCTGTTAACATCAAGTTTCCTTCTTTTGCAGTTGGGCTTCTTGAGATAACCTTTGCTCTTTCGTTTCCGTTTTCTGGATCTCTTCAAAGTATCCTCCGACTCCCTTGATTCCAAAGCTCTTCTGCTGGGCTTCTTCTTGCGGGATCCAACGCTGAGACCGTTCATGGTGGAGGTACTCTTCCCATCTAAATCTTCAACATCTTCAATATCTGGCCAGGTTCCGATGTTAAGTCTCATGAACAATCTCTGCACCTCGGAAACCGTTAAGTACTTCTCTTTATCATCCTCCTCCTCGTCTACACTATCTATTCCCGGTATACTTCTTCCCTTATCAGGACCAAATAAGTTAGAAGATGCTAATGACTCTTGGAAACAACACAGGATTACTCTAACTGCTTTGCAACGTGCACATCGTGGACAGGGTTTTGCACCCATCTTGGAGTAACAATTTGATAAGTAGCAATTGAAAAAAATCTTCAATAGAACAATGCAAAGGATTGTCAAAAGCACTCTTCTCCGCCAGCAATAAGGCTCCATTGGATTAACCTTCCTGATCTCATTCAAAAGCATTATGACCCACAAATCTTGACACAAAAATCCTTGGAGTCGTTGCCATGACAACAAGATCGTTTAGAGCTTTCGGGATACTACAAAATGAAAAACAAATTCCATAAACAATCAAAATAAACATCAAAAAACCAAATCTCGAACGGCACTCAATGTTTCGTCAAACGGTATGAGCAGATAGCTTCTTAATAGAAGTGTCAACTGGTGACTGGTCTTCAAGAAACATATTCAAGAGCTGTTCAGTGTCTTTCAAGAGTTCCTCCATCTTGTTCTTCACAGGAACCTTTGATGGAACCTTCTTCGATTTTGAGTGACGTTCTCCAGACTCAATACGAAAATGGAAATCTTTGCGAACACCTCCAACAGCTTGTTTCCCTCTTATCAAAGTGATCGTGGTTCCAGGAATTTTGTAAGGGTCTTCCACTGGGTAGGTTGGGTGAAGGGAATGATTGCTAGTGCCACACATTGAGAAGCTGTACAACGACTTCGAGCAACTAGGCATTTGTGAAGGAGATTTGGCATAAACATCCAATGGTCTAATCACAACACTCTGCCAATCGCTAGTGGGAGACTTACCAGTTTTCGCAGCACTCTTTGTAGAGCTCTTCTTGACCTTGTTGAACTTGAAATCAATTAGCATCTTCGTTTTGAATCCAGCAGAACCCTCCAGTGGGGAAGGTTCATAGTTGTCCACTGGCATTTCAATGGTCGGAACAAACTTCTCCAACTCCAACTTAGTTTCTTCATCCAAAATGTAGATGACAGGTCCAATGGGGGCTTGCTCGTCAACTTGCAAGTCTCTATGGAAGAGTATCTCATCATTCTGGTGATTCTGGGGACAGATCTTCTGTTTGACAAGTGGCTGGCTGGAATCAGTGCAGATCTTCAACCTGTAAAACCCATGGATCTTGAGTGGTTCGATGGTATCAGAGTTGTTCACGTGGACATCAGAGGATGACTTGGTGGAGACAAGATACTTCTCCTTCAAATGATAGCACCTCTGGGCCTTCTGAACATGCAGGCAAGATGGACAAGAGAACATTTCGTTTTTCAAGATGATCATTGTGGGTAGTTATAAAAATGGGAATAAGTTTTCAGAAAGTGAGCAAAAGTTTGTAGCAAGATCAAAAGATGTTTCAAAGTTCAAAGTTTCAATTCTTGAGCAGATGCTGTAGTCAAGAAGGTGTCATTCACAATTGTGGGCATGTGCAGATTTTCATTTCTATCTTATGTCCACTTTTTCTTCCCCTGATTTTTCCACAAAGCCAAAAACACCATAAAACTCCGATTGTTACAATTGGCTAAAAAAACACCTTTCCATTATTAATTAAAACGTTGTATATATACAGTAAGTCTTTCCAAATATCCCGTACCAAAGACACTTTAACCTTTAAACGCAAAAACGTGACAAGAGAGATATTCATTCTTCTCTCTCTCGCTTTCACTCTCAAACAAAGCAAACACAAATTGTAACCTTCGAAACCCAGCCAGTTTCAATTAATAAATCATGAAATCAAATGCACCTCATTCACACCTTACACCTTAAAAAAGAAAAATCTCATGCGGACAAATCACCAATCCCTCTCTTTCTTTCTTTTTCTCATTTCTGGTTGTAAAACCACCGCCATCGACCAACTCTCAGATGAGAGGCTCCTTAACCAAATCAACATAACAACAAGAATAAAACAAAAAAAAAACCTGTCTACCTCTGGAAATCTATGCCCATACAGAAGTTGAGTTTTTCAAACCGCTCTTGGAACTACCCCAGATGTCACCCAGATACGTATTAGAATCTTTCAAAGATAGACTCTGATCAATTTCAGAAGTAACAGGAGTGGAAGAGTTGGTCAGTGGAGTGTTCAGGAAATCGGAACCATTCAATGCAAATGGTGAAGAACCACCAGTCTGGATTGGCTCCAATGAGTTACCAAAGCCATTCGATGATCCCGGTCTAACCACAGATTGGAAGGTCGGAGAATGGTTTCTCATCAATTCAGTGTGGTTATAATGAGGCTGGACAGCTTGAAACGAGTCATACGTCACGTAGTCGTTGTTGACCAGACCGGAGGGGGTCATTGACAACTGGTTCTGTTGGTACACACCAGTGTGTTGCTGAACTTGTTGATATGGCTGCTGAACAATCACATTCTGTTGGTGTTGCTGCTGCAATCCATTCCCGTTGTTCATTGGTCTGAAACGGTTCATTGGTTGGCCGTTGTTGTTATTGTTGTTGTTGTTGTTGTTGTTGTTATTGACATATTGTACTGGTTGTTGCTGCTTCATTTGAGAGTTTACATTGAAGTTTTGCTGCTTCTGGTATCTCCCGTTGTTGAAGTTGCTACTGTTGCTGTTGTTGTTGAACCTGTTGTTGTGGTTGTTATGGTGATGATGATGATGGTGGTGGTGGTTTCTGTTAACATTAACATTAGGGGCGTAGTGGTGATTGAATGGTTGGTGCTTGGTGAAGTTTGAGATAGCCTTTTCGACTTCAGCAAATTGGTAACCGAAAGGCAGACTTTCAACCTTGGTTTTGGAATCGTGGAGAGCCGCCTCGGAGTTGCTGTTACCAGCGCTTCTCCCATTGGTTGGGAATGCGTCGGCAGTTGCCTGTGGAGTTTGGGACTCAACTTGAGTATGGACCTGCTCTGATTGTGTATCAGAGTTGGTAAATAACATCAGGTAAAAGTAATCTCTGAGATGGTGAGTAAATGAATGTGTTACTGGCTTCTTCAACAAAGAAGAGTCAATCAAGTTCAATATTGGTGTCTCAAATAAACGTTGGAAAAACGAATGAAACTGTTGGCAAATGAGCGAATATGCAATGATGTTGACCTGTCTAACAGACTTCTTAGTTCCCTTTGAAGTGTCTCGATCTTAAAAAGCTCAAAGGATGACTTTTCTCAAATCAGAAAGCCTACGAATCTAGCTCCAATTCGAAGAAAAAATTAAGGAAACACGACAGGAGGCCCAAAATTTTCTTCCACGTGACGTCACATGATATTTGCCTCGGCGATAACAATACCGAGGGCTACTCGTAGATCAAGGACATCTGCTCTACTTAACAACACAAAACACTTGTAACATCACAGTTGCACAGTTTAAGAGCTCAACATCCGAGTGTTGTATTACGATGGTTGATCTGCAGTTTGGAGCTCTTTTGGAGTTCTGTCTTTCGCGAAGGGCCCCTCCTGATTCCTTTCAAGCCCTTTTGAAGCAGTTGAATCATAAACAAGAAGTGCTGGAACAAGATATCATTCAACTACTATCCACTGCAGAGATACTTGACCCTTTACTGATCGTCTATATATCTACAGTTGCGCTTACAGACCAGTCAACGAACTTGAAGTTTTCCACAATTGTGTCCAACCTCAAAGTGGCTAATGAGCAAAACCAGTTTCTGATCTTGAGTGCACTTATCACAGAACTTAGGAATGAGAGGGATCAGTCCAACATCGTCTTTAGCAATCTAGAGGTTTCTGAGAATGTGGAGGCGGTCTTCAAATATTTGAAGTTTTTGTTGGAACAGAAGCAGGAGAGTGTGAAACTTCATCAATGCTTTATCAATCTTCTTATCGGTCTACTCCCAAAGCTAATCTTGTCAACAGCTCTAATCACCCCAGAACAAACAGATCTACTTATGACCCTCATCACTGAGATAAAGGTTAAATCTGAGCCTCTTGCAGATGAATTGGAAGAAGTACTGGCAAGATTCACCAAGAGAGGCTCCATCAGTGGGAGCCTGAGACAATCTATTTCTATCAATACAACGACGAACGGTTACAGCGTGCATTCTGCCTTCCTGAAGACTAGCAAACTTCCAAAGTTCATCTGGCTGAACTCTGCAATTTTGAAGTGGAATACCCACAAAGACAACTTTTTGTCTGTATTTGACCAGTTTGTTAAAGTAAAGACCTCAAAGAACACTTTGAATGAGCTGTTGGCTATTTCATTTGAAGGTTATTCCATTTCACTACAATCCAGAAATGCCCATAGTTACTTTGTTCAGAATTGGAAACTATTTTTGCTGAAAAGACTTCCTCTCTTGATTAAAAAACTGGACCTCAAGAACATTGAACTGTCACTAACGAATGCTTTTCATCTAATTGATCCAAAGATTCTTCAAGCCATCAAACAACTGAGTGGAGGTGGAAACACATCTGATAACAACTTTGATGATATGTTCTCATCGTTCCCATCTACCACCACTGATATGAGACACGATTTTTTGAAGAGCTGTATCGCTTTGGGTCTTCTCCCTCCAAGCTCATTCAAAACTATTCTGGATGAAGACGCATCAGCAGAAGGAAGAAATTTACCCACCACTGACGATTTTTATGATGCAATGAACCAGCCAATTGATTCTCAGGAGTCTTTGAAGCGCACATTGATATCCATCAATACTGAATTCGTCTCTTTAGAGGAGTCCGGTTTGCTAGAATTCCTGCGTCTAATCAATGGCATGGAAGGTTCCAAACAGTTGGAAGTATCTAAGTTGATTCTTTGTGCCATTCAGACATTCATCAATGAAGATGATAAACCACATCTGTACAGATTGTCTGTTGCTTTGGGGCTCTGTCCTGATTCACTTGGTGTTATTCTGTTCCATCTCTCACCATCAGCCATCCTGAAGCCGCTAATGAACTACTTGGATCAAACACAACCTGATTCGGACGATATGAACTTTCAGGAAAATTATGCGTTTTTTGGCTGCGTCTTTTTGTTGCTCTTGTTGATTGTTAGGTCTTTCAACATTACCTTGGATGAACTAATCTCTTACAAACAGGAGGAAACAAAACAATCTTTCTGCTTACAGTATCTGAATAACATGGGTACTTCGAGACAGCTCAATCAAAATGACTCTAATAAGTTGAATGTCTTGACTAACTGGATGACTGCGCTGTTTGACTCTGGTGGTATATCTGATGATCTGATGAGAATGTCTTCCATGCAGGAATGCTTTGATATCTTCCCAAGTGTATTCCAACGGGCATTCATCGGTTGTCGTCAGGGTCTTGTTGATATTGACACCATCAAGGGAGGTCTTGAATACTTTCTGCAACCCTTCTTATTGAGCACTATTGTTGGAATTTTGGCTTGGAGTGAAAAATACCTTTGGAAGAATCAGAATGTGAGCATTATTGTGAGTCTGTTAAAAACATTATTGAATCCTTCTGATATCAGTGGTGATGCCATCCATATTCACAAGATAATTTTGTCCAACTTCACGAATGGTTTGTACAAAGTGCTTGAACATTTAGACACGTCTCCAGATGGCACTAAGATTGATCCAGAATTTTTGTCTGGTCTCCGCCAAGTCTCAGAAGAAAATGCTTCACCAATCGGATTCTTCCAGTGCTCCTTGGATGAGTTGGCTTCAACCTGCTCAAATTCAGATGACTCTTCAAAGAAGAAACCACTTGAATACTCATCCCTTATTGAGTCATTCCATGCAAAATTCCACACACTCTTGAACTGGGGCCAGTCGTCAAGTATCCCTGTTTTAGATTACCAGTCACTCACTGCTTTAATGAATCTCTTGGGTGATGACTTGATAATTGACTACTTCCTATCCCAGATCAGTACTTCACAAGCACTAGCTAATGGGAAGAACGCTCAGTTACTCATAGAAGCTGCCAGCTTCTTTCTAGTGGTGAATTGTGTGGATACTAAATCCAAAAATGGTGTTCTGAGGGCTGTTAAGAGCGGAGTTTTGAGTGAACAAACTCCTGATCTATCTTCAAGGTCTTTGAGATTCACCGAGGCATTGATAAGGGCAAAATCATCCCAGATGGATATTGGTTTAGAGAATGAAGTGGTCACCCTCTTCTCCGACAAATTGGTAGAAGACATCCATAGCATTGATGCCTTAAACTAGATTTTGAATAGACATTCCTTGATGCAATTGAAAATAAAAGTGTAGTTGCTACGATTCTGTACATAACCAAATTGTCTATTTTCAAAATCAACCGTTAAACAAAACAGGTCATTATGACACATTCCTTTTCATCAACTACCAAGACTCGGAGTTATGTTTCTTGATGGCATTCCATTAGTGCCATCGTCAAAGTTTCCCTCTCCTTCATGATACATATCCTCAAGATTGATGTTTTTCTTGGCTGCTGCTGCTGCCTTTCTTGCTTGAACAGCCTTCTTTTTATTAGCTTTTCTCTCGTCCTCCAATTGTTTTCCCCTCATAGCCTCAGCAGCCTGTTCATCATCCAGCAGCCATAAGGCCACATTAGGACCAGCCTTCTGGAAGCCAACTTCCTCGTCTTGTTCTGCGGCAGATTTCCCCTCCATAACAACCTGTTGGACGTGTTCCTTCTGCTTGGCACGGTCTCTCATTCTCTCCTCAATGGTTCCACGGGCCAACAATCTGTATACAGTAACTTGGCGTGTTTGACCCAATCTGTGAGCTCTGTCCATAGCCTGTGAATCAATGGTTGGGTTCCAATCAGAGTCATAGAAGATGACGGTATCTGCAGCGGTCAAGTTAATACCCAAACCACCAGCTCTGGTAGACAACAAAAACACAAACAACTCAGGTCTTGTCTGCCAGTCACTCACCAGATCACGACGGTCATCCAATTTCGAGGAACCGTCCAATCTGCAGTACTTATACTGTCTATAGGTGAGGTACTCCTCCATCAAATCCATCATCTTGGTCATCTGGAAGTAAATTAGGACTCTGTGATCATTCTTCTTCAACTCAATCAAAAGTTCATCCAACTTTGCCAACTTCGCAGAATTGGAAATAAAACTGTTCATGGATGGCATCTTGATTGAAGAGTATCCAATCTTATGATTCAATGGAGCTGGTAACATTTCAGCTTTAGGAAATTTAGACAATGGAACATCTTTCTGTATTAAATCCAGTTGTGTGTTCAGAGACAATGGTGTCAAAGCTTGCCTGATCTTTGGGTTGAAGAGTTCATTGGATTTATCATTCATGAAGGAACGGTCCGAACATGAGATTTCCACTGGTGGAGCAGAGGCCGGTGGGATCACTGGTGAATCATGGACATTGAGATATAGATCAGTGTAAACTTTCTCTTGAACCATTTTTAGATATGGTTCAATCTTTGGCTGGTTGATCAATAAAAATTGGCGATCATCAGCAATTTCTTCACGCTGTTTGATCACTTCAAGTTCGGCGTAATTTCTCAAGTCAATAGCTCTGTCAATCACACCATTCTTAGCAGCCCTTGAAACTTCGTTTGAAGTCTGATCAACAAATCTCAACCAAGAAAATGCGTCATCATCCTTAGAGTTGTCAGTGATGTACTCTGAGTTCCAGATATTCATCAAGCTGTTCAAGGTGTGGTCCTTGATATCCATTTGGTTGTTCTCATTGGGCGTTAAGAGCTCTCTGTATATCAACTTTGGCACATCGTACTCCAACTCAGATCTTGTAGCGTAACTGAAATCCAGCTCATTGGTTTCTCTGATCAAAGACCCAGTTTCAGCAAACTGACCAAATGAAAATGAACTTCTGACATCATCTCTTTCAAACAAATCAGGATGGTTACAGACTTTTCTGAACTGCATAACCAAGTTGATCAAAGACTGGTTGGAATCATCAGAACCAGATCTCACCTTCTCCATTAAATCCATCAATGATATCTGAGATCTTAACATCTTGTATAGCTTCTGCTGTCTGGTGGTCAAGTCGCAGTACACATCAATCTCAATCTTGTCCCCCAACTCGGATTGGACATTCTTCTTGATACGACGCAACATGAACGGCTTCAAAATCACATGCAAACGACGCAATTGTTGTTGATTCAGCTGTGTGTTGGACTGTGCGTGACTCTCGATGTCTTTAGAGAACCATTCACTGAATTCATCATGACTGTCAAACAATGTGGGCATAATGAAATGCAACAAGGCCCATAGTTCCTGCATAGAGTTCTGGATAGGAGTACCAGTCAATAACAATCTGTTACGACATTGCAAGCCCAACAAAGACTTCCATCTAGATGACTGTGATGACTTGATTGCTTGTGCTTCATCCAAAATCATGTACTGCCATTTGATTCTTTGGAAATATTGAATATCCTGAACAATCAATTGGTATGAAGTGACCAAGACATGGAATGGGGAGTTCTTGGTATAAGTCACATTCTTTCTATCCCAAAACTTTCTCAGAATCTTACGGTCCTTGGCGTTACCCCAGTATGGTAATACTTTGAAGTCTGGGACAAACTTGGAAATCTCTTGTTGCCAGTTGTGCAAAGTGGATGAAGGTGACACAACAAGGAATGGACCCCAAATATTGTGTGTCTCTGCCAAGTAAGCAAGAACAGAAATAGACTGGACAGTCTTACCCAAGCCCATTTCATCAGCCAAAATACCGTTGATACCTTGATCATATAAGTTCGCCAACCAATTGAGACCCTTGACTTGATACTCTTTCAAAGTACAGTTCAATAGACTTGGTTGCTTGATGATGATGTCTCCCAAAGATGTTGGGTTCTGGAAATTAAGGTCGTCATCATCAATGTTTATCTGTTTCAATTCACCATTTGCCTTTCCATTACCATCAAATTGTCTAGCACGTTCTTGAGCTTCTAATAGGGCAGATTGTGCATTGGCGGCAGCAGCTCTTTGAATCTCCTCCTCGTTGTCAGAATCGAAATCAATCGCACTGACATCAGTCTTTTTAGCATCAGTGGGCACTTGGACATTGGCATACTTGGTATCTGGAGCTCCAGGCGTCACATTACCTTCCAACTCATCAGTCTTGATCTTTTTACCAATGAAGTGGGAGTATAGTTCAGTCTGACTGATCAAGAAGTTTAACTTTCTGGCCTGTCTTCTGCTTTCTCTCGCTTCCTCCTCCTTCTTAGCTTGGTCCATGGCCTCTTTTTCAACCTTCTTTCTCAGATCACGTTCTTCTCTCTCATTGCGCTTCCAGAAGCTGAACATTTCACGCATACTTCTTCTAGCTTTAGCTTGCAGGTCCTTCGTACCCTTGTTTGTTCTTAGCTGCCACTTCTTCGCTTCACGAGCACACAAAATGGATGTTTTTCTGGCGTTAACTTGACGTGTTTGGATAGCCTGTTGTAACAATCTGTGCACCTTTGATGCATCTTTTCTGGACAAGTCCTTCCATATTGTAAAGTAGGTGTTGTCATATTGTCTTTGGATAGCTTTTAGCTCTTTAGCACTCAATTGAGGTTTCTTCGGCGTATCTGAGGAAGTTTCGGAGTCAGCTGAAGCATCCTTTTCTGCAGTTCCCGAAGTCATGGCATCCATTTTGCTTTCGGCGTTTGCTTTGGAGGCCTTCTGTCTGAGATTGAGTGTTTTTCTAGGCTCTGGTTCACCAGGTGGTGCAGGTGCTATTTGAAGAAGGCCGTTTCCTTCCTTTCCTGGATCCACAGTCTTGTTGAGCTTCAATTTAGCCGCCTTTGTGAGGTTATCAAATTCTTCAGAGTTTCTTCTCTTTCTTGAGTTGGAAGTTGGAGCGGCTTCATCCTTCTTCTCTGGTTTCGTTGTCTTTCTCAACAAGTCAGCTGATGACAATTGCTTCAAGAGTTTCTTGACTTCGAGGTTCTCATGAGACGCCCTGTCCAAGAAATCAAACTCCTCTTGGTTAAGAAGTTCCCAGTTCTCAGACTGTTGAGCTAGCAAATCCAATGTGGTAATGTGGGCAAGCTGTGATTTGAGTCTGTGTAGGTATACATCCTTCTCATCTTTGTACTTGACCAGATTGGCCTCGGCCAGTTGCTGGGCAAAGTTTGGAGGCAGAGACAACGGACCAACAGCCTCAGATCTGTTGTTCTCCTCCACCGCAGGTTCCGCTGGTGTGACCGGTACTTGATCTCCTGAAGGCTCCTTTGGTGGCGAGCTGAGTATGGCTGAGATCGAAATGCGCTTCTGATGATTGTTAGTTTTTTGCTGCTGCTGTATTGGCAAAGCGCTAGGATCAAGGCGTGTTGGTGTGGTGCTTACAGTGCTGTGGTGGTCGTGATGAGGCAGCTGGGCGGAAGGCTGCACAACCGCGTGTGACTCTCCTTCCTTAGCTGGCTCCATCCTTCTGGGCGGTTGTTGTTGTTGTTAACACACAGTGGTTCGTCTGAAATTGTTTTTGAGAGAAGAAGGTCAGCACTTGCCGCCTTTTTCTTTTCGTTGGCCTTTTCACAGGGCCACTTTTTCATTGACGCGATTGGTAGAAGAGGGGGTTTCTCATTGAGAGAGGCGTTGCTGCAAAACAGTTTACAGCACTGTGGCCAGTTACAATGAAATGAGGCTGCTGATTACTCTCAGTATCTCGACTTCTGGGCGAAGAGCGGCCTTCTTGAGCCCTACAGAAGAGCTTCCAGCTATTATCAACACTATTTCACCACCAAAATACTCCCTTTCATTTGGGAAAACAACATCACAGGACTATTTAACAGTGCTTTTCTTTCTACAAATAACTCGTCGTTACCTGTCCAGTTTCTTTCAAGGCTCGCCAGCAACCTTCCCACCTTTGCTTTTCGCCTAGCTAGCCGTGGTATGGTGCCCCGGTATTGACAACGCCTGTCTTCCGTTGAACACCGGTATACTTTCAGACATTGCAAAAAGTTCGAGGAAACATACGAGTACAGCTGCTTACGTTTGTTTCTTAGCAGAAGATTTTAGTAGATGATGTTTAGATATCACAATGGTCCAACTGACCTGTTTCCAAATGGAACGAAACCCTCTCGATGATTGGATCATCATTGTCTCGAAACAGAAAGGTTATGAGTCAACTGGCCCTACCATGTTCTTTCTTATCGAATCTTTCAAGCCATCCACACCATGAATCACAACGAAATTCAGGGATAATGTGGTCAAGGACCACTTTAGTAGCTTTACATA